>JACMIF010005666.1:0-10318 GCA_014805445.1 Diplogasteroides magnus | reverse complement strand
CATATCTGTTCGACCGACTGAAACAGAACTCAGTCCACAACTCGTCCAGCATATCGATCGCATATACAGGCTTGTTTCATCCCTTTGTTGGTTCATCATATCCTTGTTTCGATTTGCAGATCACAAATGGTAACTGAAGTTCTGGCAAGAAAAAGCGAGATTTCCCTACTGGATTCAGCAGTCTAGTAAGCTATTCTCGTCCATTTCATCATATGGACCGTTTTGACAACATATTTCCTAAGAATAAGCATGATATTGATTTTTCTTTACCGTCCTTTGCTCATAATGATGACAGGAAATGCTCTTTTAGAATGACATGCTGTCTGTTGCAGTTTCCTCGAGGCCCTTGATCGAATAGCCGAACCCACATACAAACCAACGGACTCGGATGTTCTTCGGTGAGTTGAAGCAGGAGGATGACAGTGTGCGTTGTCCCTTCAGATCTCGAGTGCCCACTACTGGAATCAGCGAAATTGAGTTCCCATACAAAAAGGAGGCCATTCTAAGGTGAGAGGGTGATTGTTCTCAAATAGCGTAAGACCGTGTAGAATGGTCGATGTTGGAGGACAGCGGGCAGAACAGAGGAAGTGGATACACTGCTTCGACAATGTTGCCGGAGTGCTATTTGTGGCAGAATTGAGTGGATACAATCAGAAGATTGATCCGCAGGAGAGCACTGTCACCAAGGTAATTAGAGGAGCGTCGTTTCTAAAGCCACAAGAGTTTAGAGAAAAAATCGCCTCAAGTACTCCATGGAGATCTTCCGCAATATTGCAAACAATCCCTGCTTTGGAAAGGTTCTCCATTACCGTGCATTACCGTGTATACCACGACAATGTTGCAGAAAACAGCAATGATAGTGTTCCTGAACAAGTTCGATATCTTCAAGGAGAAGATACAATCATCTCCTCTGAATGTCTGTTTTAAAGACTATCGAGGTTGTCTGTCTCTCTCTCTCCCTCTCGTTTCTTCACCATATGAATAGGAACTCGTGAATTCGACGTTGCTGCTCGATATGTGCACGAAAGATTCGCTCGACTTGTCACTACCGATATTGCACAAACGAAGCCTCTTTACGTCCATCTCACTACTGCAACTGATACTCGAAACATCGACAGGTACACATTTCCGTCCCAAATGCACTCTCATTTCTTCTTCCAGAGTCTTCGAATCCTGCATAGATGTTGTCTTCAGAACTACAATGGAGAATGTTGGCTTCCTCTAATTTATTATTGTGGAAAAAGGAATTGAAAAATGCCCATGTCTCCTGTTAAGTTGCGTTGATTAGCGCAGTTTATCAAGATGACTTGAAACATGTTTTATAGTTCGTTAGTTCCTTGTTCAAATGAGTCCGCAATATTTATAAAAATCTTTTTCCATTATTCTACATAGAAATATGCTCGACAAAGGAAAAATTATTTATTTATTTTTGTGTGGAGTTCAAATATGCTCCCTATATAACGCAATTCACACTCTGCGATCAACGGAAGTTGTAGTTTCTGAGGAAAATTGTACTCATTTTACAAAAAAATCACAGTGTAGCCAAAGTGCAAAATTACTATTGTCGTCTGGAAAATCTCGCATCGGCTTCTCTGTGTGGGCCACTGTGCCTCGCCTCCAAAGTCCAGGAAAAGTGGAACGGCTGAGAGAAAAGGAAAGCAATGAGTGGCTATTGCGCTCATACAACACGGGAACTAAATATGATCGAGCTGAAACCTTAGGGAGGGAAGTCTACAAAAAGCTTATGATTTGAAGATGATCAGAAGCACAGCAATCATCCGTCCTGAATGTCTGACAGGAATTCAGTAACCAAGAGTGCATAATATATTATGAGTCATAAAAATTGTGGTCTTGTCGTTCAGACGAATGGTGGCCGTGACTGAAAAAAGAAGACAGGGAAATATATTCGTAAGTTGAGAACTGAATGATCTCTACTATTCCCTCTTTTTTGACGTCGTCTCACAGCATAAGTGTGACCTGTAGCCCTCGGGGGAGTGAGATGGACCAGAAAAAGTGGGCAGCAGTAAAAGGTGTACAGCAAGTGTACGTGAAGGTCGACCGATTGGCCGATAGCGATCTACTTTATAAGGACGAAAGCGCGTACTGGAGACAGACACAGCATCGTCTCTACTGTAAGGTGAGTGGTCTCTTGACTTTCATGTATGCTTTGAGTGCATTATCAATAACTTAATTAGTAACTTCGTGGGTAATTTCAGAATGAGCTGGGTAGTCGGAATCACCTCCACCGCTTCTCTGACCTTCATCGCCATCTCCCTCTGCTACATCGGTATGATGGTCAACGATGCACAGTCACTGAGGGAAGAAGTCGACATCGGCATGTTCGAGTTCACTGCACAGACAGAAAAGTTACTTAATATTAAGTAACATGGTTACTGAGAAGTGACATACTAGGTCGGAGTTACTTACTATTAAGTAACTTGACTTACTTAATATTGAGTGACCAAGTTACTTACTCTACCCTGCCAGGCGGCTGGACCCGCTGCCCTAGCCCCCTTCCCTTGCCTTGAATAGCTTGCGTTGATTCATAACGATGTGCTATGTTTCGGAACAGGGCATAATTAGATCAATACCATTTTATGGAACATGAATCAAACATCAAGAACTATGAGCAGGGTATAAAATACAATATAGCACAAATGAAAGAAGGAAAGGAGGTCATGAGAACACGTTTGTTAAATTCGCTTAAAATATTTCCGCTATCTATACAGAGGTCATCTATACAAGATTATATGGAATAAACAGATAAGACTATTCGAAATACACGGAATGCTGAGTTGACATGTAATAGTATTAATGGCACAAGTATACTGTGAAAGACTACCAAAACCAAACGTTTGTCCACTGCAAATGATATTCGAAATTAACAGTTATTTAGCTGTGCATAGACTCTTGCTGCTGCTTGAGATTGCGACGTTGGTTTCAAGCCAGCAAATCGTTCAATAATGGCATAAAAGGGTCTAAGGGTCATTGGAAAATCGAGATTGAAGAAGTAGAAAGAACACAATAAGATGCACAATGAAACACCGAAAGAATCACTGCATTGCATGTCATGACCCTCAATGGCAATGTACCATTTTCGTTGTTGCCCCAACAGAAACAAAACAGGAGAAACAAGGCTTGAAGATCTGATAAGACGAAGAGCAGTTTGAGGGTCGTTCTCGGTCTGAAAAATAAGTAATGCAAGAACAAACTAGCAAAAAAAGAATGCGTACCGGAAACAGATGTAGAAGAGATTGGGATCGTAATTGGGAGCAGTTTCCTCCTCGTGCATTAGATTGAAGTGAGAGGAGTTCAAGGAGAAGATGACATGCCATTACCGAAACGTTGTCTACAAAGATAATCTTCGTGCTGCAAATGGCGCGTCGCTTACCACCACAAGAACGTAAAATAATATCTCTTCGTTCACTCTTGATCAACTGTTCTCTTGCCGAAAGAATAGTAGGGACCAATTCAGTATCCCACCGCGAAGGAAACAACTTCATTTTGTCTGCGCTCACATCAGGACGGCATGAAACATCATCCACTATCTACAATAGGCAGATGAATACAATATTTCGGTCATAAATGTACCGTCTGTGTGCACCTGTAAACGAACGAATACTTCTGCAAGAATAATGTAGGGCCCATTTCCTTAGCACGTATCATCCGCGTTTGCCTGAAGCAAGTGTAAAAAAATATACTAACGTGACGAACCTTGTACGATTCATAATCTGTGAGAATTCAGCAGTCTGAGGTACAACACTATTCAGTTGTACCATGTCTTCATCGAAATCAGGGGCATTATCATTACTGTCAAGCGCTACTTTCCTATAATAGACGAGAATATTTGGCATTGTATTGATAGGAGTCGAACCTTTTTTCGTGCATTATTCCATCTCCTGTCGATCTTCTCCATTGGTATTTCTGGTTTTGGCAATACTTATAAATTGGACCAAGAGGAACACATGTAAGAGATTCCTAGGATATCACATATCAATAACTAAAATTTTAAAAAAACCTGATCGAGTGCTGGGAAGTCTTTTAGAAGAAAAGATATGAATCCTCTTATCTCGTAAATAGTAGGAGAGTATATGCTTAAACATCGTCAGGAATCTTAAGTTATAAACAAGTCTCACTTGTCACAATTTTTAAGAAGAGATTTCCCTACAATTCTCACAAATTCGCTTCTTAAATCTGAATTGAATGGAAGAGAACCGTCCTGCATTGCTGTTAGAATTGAATCTGATTTAGGAACTCCTCGTAAGAGACACTCAATGGAAATTGAACGAAGTTTCGGAGATAAATGCACCGTACTAGGCACCTGAATTGAATTACTGATGAAAATTAATCAAGAATAATCAGCTGACTCCTCTGACAACGATCTTCTTCAAATTATCAACTTTTGTTTCAAACAGATGTACTCTATCAAAGAATTGTTTAGCATAACAAATAACTAATAATTCAAACCTTCGGTGGTATTTTATCACCAATCTCTGCCTTAGGATTAATGAAAATTTCTTCATTTTTGTAAGCACAAACACCTGCTGCAGTATCTCCGAGACTGGCAGCCTGCATGGATTTACGCTCGTGTTTTACCTCAAATTATAAAGTATGTAGTCGGTACATAGCAACAAATGTGTGCTAACCTTAAGTGAAAATTGTACATTGGAATTGCAATCGACAAACGAATCGAGTGCCCGTGTGGTGGTTGACAATTCACTTGAACTACACTCTACTTCCTGATATCATCATGAAAAAAGAACAAAACAAGTAACAAACTTGTGCAATTGGAGGGACAACAATGGACTGAAACTCGTGCGTGTGAGATGGAGGGAAAAGCGAGCGGGAAACACCAGTACTGAGATAACTGCCGGCCTGATCAGCCTTCATGATCCATCTAGTACAATGAAAATCACAACCTTTGTAAGTTGAAGAATGTCTTTGTATCAGAAGATCCCAGATGGTTAAGTGGCTGTAGAATTGGCAACAATCACGGAGATAAACTTCAAAAAACTCACGGAAGAATGGCGAAAATGATGCGGGGTTGAGTAGAGATTAGGTGAAGGAAAAGAATAAGAAGAAGAAAGCACGGGATCAAATGATGAATTCTGCAATAAAATAACATTGAATATAATATTGTGATACTGTAGGGTTACGGTGTACACAATCTGATACGTTTGGTTTACGGTACAAAATGCCATATTCTCGGAATTCGCCCAATTTAGGAAAAAACACAGCAATGCAACCACTCACCATTATCAGAAAAGTCTCGTCTTCTACCGACAAAGAATTTGAACCCATGATGAAGAATAAATAGCCTCAGAAGGCGCTAAAAAGAAACATCGTAAATGTAGATGCAGGATAAAGCACAAATGGCTGAGCTCGAACTTCCATCTAAAATTTGCACGAAGTTTAACCATACCGCTTACAGTAACGTATCGCAAACTGATTATTTCTCAATCAGTTTGCAATACGTTACTGAAATGCATTTTCGTTCAACAATTTTTAATAGCTACTTTTCCTGTTGTTTGCTTTGTGTTTATCCTTTCATTGTGTTTTCTGCGAACGTCTTTATGAACGATGTGCATAGTCGTACTTTGAAATGTTAAAGTGCTGCCAAATCCTTGCCCGTAAATTGTATATTGCTCGCATTTGGTAAATTGCTTCCCATTTCAGGACAAAATCTTTGTTATTAAGATGAGTACTCGGCTGTCAGGCAATAGGACGACGATGATGTATCATTGTCCTATTGCCCTTCCAAGGATATCGATCAGATACGTGGTTTTCATTATTTTTTGGCCATTTTTATGCAGTGGAGGTGCTTGTGAGGAATGTTTAGAATCTTTTGTGCTGCGTCGTTAGGTTCGTGCGTTCGTCACTCATAAATGGAAAGGTACATTTAATTATTCATGCCTATTTTTATGTTTGGATGTTGTTACCTCGGGTCAGTTAGCACAGTAGAGAATGTCGAAGGGCCACGTAGTGTTCGCCCGTGATCAGTGAAGGGTACGAGTCGAGAGGCGAGTGGCTTTTAAGAGTAGATAGTTTCACCAGTCTCGCCTGTTCAGTACATAGGTTCACCATGAGATTTTGCTGCTCAAACCTCATTCTTCTCCTTGATTCGATATAGGCCAAGTCTTTCATCTTTACACATGGTCTCCAAACATTGCACAATCAGAGACGATCCATCAGAGTCTCGAACTGCAGCAACGATTCTTGCGAAAGATGGCAGCGACGTAACAGACGCGATGCCAATGGCCACGACGTCGTGTTGACGATATTCAACTCCTCTCCAGGTGATTCTCTTGAATCCTGTTAGGGTGTTGTCGTTGATGAGATTGAGTAGGGCAGCTTCAAGCGGAACGGTATGGGAAAGACTTCTTGTGATTGGATTGGATAGTCTGTTGTCAATATAGTTCTTCTCCTTATCCAACGCGTGCAAAGAGGCGAACAAGTAGGCGATGCTTCGGGGAAAGTTGATGCTATTTTGGGAGACGTAACTTTTGCGCTTCCCGTAAGAGCATAGCCCTTCGAAGGGCATGGACCAGTAATGGACGAGCGGCCCGTGCAGCTCTATCTTGTTCGCATAGTGAAGGAGATTGTGGAATTTGAATGCAATGGGGAAGATAAATTTCTTCGCCTCTTCGCTTCTTCCTTTGTGGAGGGTCATGTTGGTCTCCGGTATCTTCATCGCTTTCATTATTCTCATCTCCATCTTCATCTTCCTTTTCTCCGTATAACTAAAAGGATTGTTTTAACGGGATGGTTCACATATGAGTGACCTTAGCAGATTCTTGGAGGTAGTTTTCTACCATATCCTTCACCAGTGAGGGCCCATCCAATGGCAACGCAGGAGACATAAGCATCTCTAACAATTCTCGAAAACTTAATTCGGCGTTCACTAGAGTATACGACTAGTGATCTGTACCGTAGGAACAATTTCCACCTTGAATCGTCAAAGTTTAAATTCTCATGCATCACCATCACTGGTAAGAGACGAACAAGACACCTGCAGATTATCTACATTAGTTTGTATATTCATTAGAGAACTACGAACCACATTGTTGCTGCACGCTGGTTGAGCGTGGAAATCAACGGTAGCACGCGTTCATTTGGAGGCATCCGAGTTTGGAGTTCCTGATGCATTACGTTATTTCAGCCTCATTGGCTACACACCTTCAGATATGTACCCTCATTGGCTCCCTCGAGCCTTCGAATTGATACATGAGCACTCACTAGAGATAATTTCATTTCAGGCAAGTTTATGAGATTTTGCAGTGATTCAAACAGAGGCAACTTGTAGAATGTGCAAGCTTTCATCTTCCTTACTTCGCAATTATCTGCATCTCGTCCTGCTACCTGACAATAGATAGGTTACTTCCAGATCATATTATCCGATATGCCGACATTACCTCATAGTCGCCGAATCTGTGCTCCACCGGAGCAACATACTGTGCCCTCTCTAATTGCATTTTCTGACGCCTGTATTGAGAAGAGTACGGGGTGAGTGTTGCATGAACACGACAGTGATCTTTGTCCGTGTATGATCGGGAATGGACAAGGCATTCCATTACAGTGTAGACAGCGAGATTGATAACTCCCTGTTTGACTGTAGGATCAGCCATCATCTCGTACACCATGCTTTCCACTATTGTCTTAAATTCCGACATGTTCTGATCCTCTTCCTCTACTTGGTCATCGATAGTAAGATTGCCCGTTTCAGTTTCCAATGCATCATCGTCTGCATGATCGTATTGCGATGTGGATGTCGAACATGATGGAGAGAGTGGGATAGGTGGTGGAATGGAGGGAACAACTGCGACTGCTCCCACTGCACAACATATGAATAGACTAATTCCGGGGAACACACCTTGTGCATTGTGATAAGTCTTGTCATGCCCTCTCCACGTTCTCAGACTATTGAAGTTTGGAGCACCTTGGCACTCTTTGCAAATCAAAGATCCGTTCTGTATAACATCATCAGTTCATCTATGCATCACTCAAATCGCGTACCTCTGCCCTATGGTCTGAACGAATGTGAAAGTCACGGCCAGCAGATGATTGATATGTTTCGCAGCATTCAGCGAATGGACAATATTGCATACTATACCTGAATAAAAGCCTTCAACAACAAGTTCAGATCAAACGATTATTTACATAACATCTCATAAAATCAGAACTGTCATTTTCTCTTCAGTTCTCGTTCATAAGCGGTTGTCTCATTAATTACAAGCAACGATTCAGGAGAGAGGAATAAGAGCATAATGAGTGCAAATGTACTAAATATCACTGATAATTAAAGACAAACCAGTGCTCAAGTTGAGCATTAATGAAAGGAAAAGATAAAATAGGCCGATCTTGGCCGAACAACATAAGTAACTTGGTCACTTGCGTCAAGTAACATGGACTTACTCAATATTTAGTAACATGGGACTAGCAGAGGGTGCCCTAGTATCAAGTTACTTAGTAATTCATGCTAGTGAGTCACTTACTAAGTAACTTTTTTCTCTGTGTGTGAGCGTTTTTAATCAACTACTCGGTTATCTTTTATCCTGGCCAAGCCGGTTATAGCCCATCCCTGAATCACTCTGTATTTTCTTGATAATTGATCCGGAGAGAACATCTTGTTTTTGTGCAGAATATGGCAGAGGATGCCTGGAGTCGTCTCGTCAAGATGCACATCAACCCCACCGGCTCCTCTGACGCGCCTCCGACCTTCGCCACCCTCCTCGGCAGCAACAAGCGTCAGGCCAACCAGCACTGCAACTTTGGACCTTCCTCTAGAGGATGCCCTGCCGGACCTCCTGGACCTCCAGGCCATCCCGGAGGGCGCGGAAAGGACAAAGACGGTTTCCCTGGACTGGCCGGCAGACCCGGACAGCCTGGACGCGTAGGATTTCCCGGACAGGACGGAGAACCAGGATCTGATGGACTCCCTGGAGCCGATGCCGCATACTGCCCCTGCCCTCCTCGCACCGCTGCTGCTGACAACTTCGCACAGACGAACTACCTGCCCACACGTGCACCTCAGGGATGCACCCGCAAGGTATAACCATCAAGTCTCTCACAATGGAGAGAAGAAAATAAATATGTTCACTAGAATTCACATGTTGTAAAGTGGTTGCTTGACAATGTATTGTGAGAAGAGGGAGACGTACAATAGCTAAGGAGAGAAGAGGAAAGCACTTCTGAAGTGTCGATGACATCAGGGAAAATTGGGATCTTATTACCAGTTGCAGTAAATTTGGCACACAATATAATATTTATCCGGATTTCACAGACGCAAAAACATAGCACAGTAATAAAATCATTTCACAGTCATGAACTGTTTTCAATAACAGAAAATCTAACTCTTTGAATTTTGCTTTTACTAAAGGATAAAATATATCAAGCGATTGAAATCTTTTTTAAAAAGTCTTTATTCCGTGGTCAGGGGATAATCCATAAGGGGATGTGGTCCTGCCGGTGGACTGCTTGACCAGTCGATTTGGCGTTCCAAGCGTTTTCTCCAGGGGATGTTTGGTTCGCGGTCACCGCTACCAATTGCCGACCCATGAGAGGATGGCGCCTTGGTTGGGCAGGGGCGGGATTCGAACCCGGGCTTGTCAGAATGGTGTGACGCCCTAGACCACTGAGCCATCTCGCCCTCCGGACCTAATTCGCGGTTCTGGATCCGGATTCATGTCAAAAGTTCGGAAAATCATAACTTTGTACAAAGTGGACCTACATGGCTGGCGAAACTATATTCTTACTCCATTCGTCGAGATGCGCAAAAATGACTCCCCGAGTCGAGTGAGTCGAGTGAGTCGAGTTTTTAATTTTTTTTCGAGTTCGTAACTCTACTCCTAAGCCTGTTTTGGTGATGCAACATCGGAAAACCGCTCATTTCTCCGCATTAGAGCAGAGTGCGAAAGCTAGATCTTCGCTTTTTTTTGCTACATGCACACGGCAACCCAACGCACACTAGCTAGCATCGAATTTCCGTACCGCCGATAAAATGGCTTATTCACAAAGTTGATCCTCGCCCACCGTTGGTCACCATTCGCGCTCTGACCATCACAACTTCCTTCAAAGTGAAGATACAGCTAAAGCAAACAGTTCTGCTTAAAGCTCGAGATGTCAGCTACAAAATGACCCCCAGAGCTGAATCCTCTCCGCCAAAAAGGCCAGTAATTATATATTTCATATGTTTCATTGTTATCACAGATCTTCTAAGAGAGTGAAACAGCCACTGCGACAGCACTAATCGCAAATCGCGAAGAAAACATTTTGCCCCGACTATATCGACCACGCTGATCACGATGATGTGCTTCATTTT
>JACMIF010005665.1:0-10321 GCA_014805445.1 Diplogasteroides magnus | reverse complement strand
GAACAACTTTGCTGGTTACGGCGAAACGTTAAAATGAAAACCAAACGAGTTATTCTAGAACGGCATTTCGTGTCATCGGAACAATTTAATCCAATAATAATATGTTTCATACTCTCTACTCTTTTTGAATCAGGCCAGTTGAGAGCAGTTGTTTTCCCAGCTTTTCGGCCCAAAACTTCAAATAATTTTCTTGAAATTTTTTTAAGAGTTTTTCTTGCCAATCTGCAACAAATATGTTTCACCCTGTCTACATCCAGAGATTTAGATGACCAAATTCAATTCGCCCAAAGAATAGTTTCCATTCAGTATAGAATAATCCTTACAATGTTGTCCCCAGTCTGTTCATCTTCCTTCTCCATCTCTATTTCTTCATTCCTCTTCTCTTCTTCTCCTTTCTCCTCTCCCGCTATTCTTCTACACGTGGCTGCGAGGTCTTCGGGACCGTACAGAATGGCTGAATACAGTTATTGAACGAAGCAAAGAAAGAAAAATGATCGACGAGAATGACTAATAGAATGGTTATATTGAAGATGGTCGAACTGAATTCAGTAGGTACTTTTTACAACTAGCGATTATCGGTCTAATGCCCTCTTCACTAAAAGAGAGCTTATATTGGTTGCGTGGAAATGAATTTAGCGGATTCATGTAAATAATATTGGCATTCACTTCTAAAACAGAAGCCAATGAATGTTTGATAGAGTAAGTGGAGATAATGAGATATTTCTACTAAATGAGATAAGTCATGATTTGCTCATTGATCCCATTCTCGTGATAGGACTACAGTAACCAATTGTACAATGAATGGTCGCTTCCTCACCAATCTTCCTGATCTCTCCATTCTGGTCCTTGTTCCATTCCACTCTTGCACTACATACAAAGTGTAGCCAGTGACGGACGATGGAGGAAGGGAAGGGGAGGGAGAGAGTCAGTCTGCAATAGAGGGGAATCATACTGTATCAAGGAAGGGACATCCATTCCAATTCATTCTCATAGCAGTCATACACTTTGAATTAAGACATCAGTCATCGGTTACAGTGTGTCGTTCACTATTGGTAGACTCAGGATTATTTTAAAAGGACGCAAATAACAACTTATAATTCAGAACGGATGCATAAAACTCACTGCTCTTGGTTGGCTGAAAGAAGGGTCGTACGGGCACGCAAAATGCAGGAAAACGCACGGATCTGCAACCAAGGACTATCATTCACAATGCATCAGTTAGATTACACCTACGGATTCAGTACTATCATTCAAAATTTTCAGCCATCGATATATCCCGTTACACGGACATGAAATCACACGCTTTGCATCCAAAAACATGGAAATGGCTCAATAATGGCTAATTTTGCGCATTTGATTCATACTAACCTTGGCACCATCCCCACACTCCAATTGAACATCTCCATTCTTTTCTCCTTCTCCAGAAAGGCCTCTAAACGACCACGAAAGGGCATCCAGATTGGATAACTGAAGAGGAATTGATGAATATTCTCACGGTCAAGTCATCGATGATAACAGTTACCACTAGATCATTCATCAACAAATTTTAGTATTAAAAACTAGAGACGAGGTATTACAACCGCACAATTCACCACCTTGATAAATAATTTCTTCAGTTACATCAATGGTAATAATGAAGATAAAAAAGAGAAACACTACAATCCGCCAATAACTCCATTTACAATACTCTCATGAAACACAACTGTACCTTCTCATGTGTAGCCGTGAGTTCTCCTCCTTCCCTTTTCGTTCTGCTTTCCCTACTCCTTTGATGCATCTCGAACTCAACTACGCCTTCTTCTAATTCATCTGAAATTCAGACAATGATTACCTGGGATCCTGATTCAGGGTCCTGCTTATATCGTCTAGGGAGCCTATATCATCGACGACTACCGTACCTTTCCCTGCAGCAGTTATCCGTCGCACGCGGAAGAGACGAAGGAAACGAGACTGAAAAGCACTTCAGTGATTGTAGAAATATGAAGATAACAATATGGATTCCACTATTACGTAAGCATTTGTGCGCTGATATAATCTCGTTGCAACACCAATTCACCCGTTTTGCTATTGCACAGATACAACTCCAAACTCCTCTGATTTCTACCCCACTCCCTACCCGAAACTGAAGATAACTCAACAGTTTATTTACTCAACATGTTATTACTCAGTTTATTTACTCAACAGTTTATTTACTCAACATCCACAGCAGAAACAACTACCAACTGCAGCCATGATAAGTTATAGATGCAGCAGCAATTCGCATGTTCTGCATCTGCACAGACATAAGCCCCTCCATCCACCACTGTAGTTATACCTACATATACAATTCCCTTCCCTGATTGTCGTACACTTACATGCAGCATCTGCAGCACGTCGCACTTGCAGCTTCGAGGAGCCAATTCCACCACTGCGTACGACTTGCGACGACGAAAATTGTCGTTGAGGATTCTGAATGAACAAAACAATGTAGTGAGTCAAATGCAACCAAACGGATTCGAGACACACGATCAATGCAAAAGTGCAGTGCCGCACAAGAAACAATAACCAACTACCATGTATGACAGCAAGGCAAATCAACGTACATGCCATCATCTCTATCCCGAACGGATGAATCTGCTAGCCGAACCATAAAAACCCAGTAATACACCTCGTATAATTCATCAAATAAATTAAATAAACGCAAAAACCCTTTAAAAATCTCATTGACCACTATCACATCATATACAGTGGTTGCATAGTCAATTACATATTTTCTGTTAATATTTCAGAGACAATTAATTAAATCAATGTAGGACAAAATTGCAACATAAATACCTCGTGAATACGGGAGAAATGCCCTGTGTTGGCCGTTGCGGAAGATTCTTCTTCGGAACTAAAAGAAAGACAATGTTATCATTTAGAACACATGTCGATTCTTGTGGACTATGAATCCGTCATCTTTATAAATTGATCTCACAATCAGTGGCTTTTGTTCATGTCAAAAGACGCTGTTTCAGTGTACCTCGACTTTGTATTAATGCAGACCGAGCAACCTACCGTAATCCTCTAGCATTTCGTCCATTCCATTCTGTTCTTCCTCTCTCCTTCCATCACTCGTACTTGGCTCCTCACACATCGATGCAGATAGAGCCTGAAGGAAGTTTGCAAGTAGAAACAATAATACTAAATCTGTTAATTGTTAAAGAGTGAACAAAAAGAGAGCGCACAACCAAAAGTACCGGTTAGCACTTTTAGAACCAATCTAATAGCTTTATATCAATTAGGGACTATTTTAATGAATATATAATAGTATATCTGATGTGCTGTTGACCCTCTTCACACATGTACGCATCAATTTGGGGATTGCAAAAACGAAAGCTAACCGTAATCAGACATAATTTTGTTTGTCATGAGTTTGTCTGTCTGACATGTTTTAATCTCTTTAAACCTTATAGTAACCGCCCTATATACAACTGTGATAACATACCTTAGCCAATAGTATATCCGCGTCCTCCACTGTCTTCGGTTCTCCTACCAATTTGGCTGCCTTCACTGCACGAAACACAGGCTCCTTGGCCCTGGAACGAATATATTCGTAGTTATTTTTAAAAGACACCAGTCAGTACCGTAATGAACAAGACATCAGGAAAGCACCAAAAAAATAATATGAGAATGAAACACAAAAACCCTTGTTTCACTCGTTACCAACTTTATCACTAACAAACCCCTAGTACTTTGAGTATGACATGAGAAGTAGCTCACTTTGTATGTGGCATGAGTCTCTTCCTTCTGCTATCAGCCACCTTTTCCTGTGTCGTAACGAGATCGACCAGTCCTCGGGTAGAAATCGAGTGCTCTTTCCCGCATTTCTTCAGATGACTCGAACGAAACTGAAAATAACTTCGTTCCCACAACGAATACATCAGATTACTATAGCTGTGATCGTTTGCATAGCATATGTCAGGTGTTTTTCTTCAATTTAATACATAATCAAAGTGCAAAATGTTGATCTACTACTGACAGAGCAACTGTTTGAATGAAGTCGAATATATATTCGCAGTAATTCTCATGAATGATGCTTAACAAAACAGCCCTGTTGCTGTAACGGCGACTCTATGATCAATAAATATAAATAGTTACAGTAACCCACCGGTCCAGGAAGAAGAACGTCACCGCATACTGGACAGTCCATGGTGGCCTTCCACGTCTCTTTCTTCTTATCGTATCTCAAGAATATAGTGATTAAATATCGATCGATATTGGACTCACTTGTTGTTCGCCTCATCCACATCCAGACACTTGTTCGTGTGAAGAGTCCGTCGAACAGAGGAAAGATGAGCTGGAATTTGAATCTCCCGTGATTGTAAGAATTACGGTAGTACTCACAGAGTGACTTGTTGCACACCTGACAACATTCGTCCATGGATTTTGATGGACTGTCATCCTGTAAAGGAGAATTCACACATTACTTCAGATTACTTTAAAGTTGTAAAACGAATCTCATAACAAGCCCCGTTTGTTCTAAAACATTTAAATAGCAGACTACAAACTATCAAGCTCATTTATATGGAACTACTATCTGCTAACCCACATAAGAATACACTGAATGCGAATCATCACCTTGAGAATGATCGGATCACTGCGAACTCGAGTGGCCGCAGGAGGAAGTGGCTTCACCATCTTCCCAGAGGAACGTTTCGCTGGCTGCGCTTTCCTGAGCGACACGAATTGTATTCATGCGACAATACAACAAATAATGATAACAACTTTTGTTAAACAAAAGAGCAAATCCTCAAATAACATACTTTTCCAGTTGTAAAGCCGCGGGAGGAGGATTGGGCTTGATTATTCGGACGAAATCATCATCGTCGTCATCCACATCGAAGACCTCCGCCATAACAGCAGCCCGTTTTGCTTGAAATGGCGGAAAATGGTTTGAATTTTGCGGGAACCGCACATACGGATGCAGTTCAACTCGAAAATCTGTATCTGTGTTTTATCACTTGAAAAGTACTGTAGTTCGCTGTGTCAGCTTTCTGACTGTCTTGAAATTGCCGACGTTTTCGTACGAAATCGTCGTTGTTAGTGTTTTCGGTGTATGTTTGAAGAGGGACTACTAGACGAGTGGACGTCCCAATTCATCAGTGACCGCAACTACTACCTACTGAGGTTAATTGTCTTCTTCTTTTTCGAAAATTCTCTAAATTAGGACATGAGAAATTTGATCTACTAACTGTTTTCGTGATTCAATCCCACATTGCAGCATTCCCGCTTTCGCTCCGGCTCTGCTCATTGGCTACTTCATCATCTGGTTAGGCCACGAATTCTTCGTCAATAACTGAAGTGCGTTTATCACACATAATTGCAGCTCAATTTCCAGTTTATATTTCCATTTTCCCACTCATTGATTAAAGTAAATTCTCAGATCAATATGATGGCTGACGTCGCTGCCATTCCGACTTATCTGTCGGCCACGTTTCCCAAACTGCCCGAGGAGATCCGCGACTATGTCTTGGGTCAATTCTGATTTAAAAATAGAAAAATTTCAACAAATACTGTTTTCAGTGGTTCTCAGAGAGAACTCAGATGAGATGTCGTCAGTGGACGACGTCGTTGACGCCGTTGGAGACCATCTGCAGGCCTCCACTCCTGACCTCCATGATGACAGGGTGAGTGACTAAGAATCGACGAAGTTGTTATATGCACACCCGCCCTCTTGTGCTTGCGGTTCTCTGTCACACGTTTTTTCTAAGCAAACTGTTCTGCACTGGAAAGATTGCGAATTCTTTCCTAAACGATGAATATCTTATAATAATTGTTGCTTCAGTGTCGTGATGTCTGCGAGCGACTCATTCGACTTCTCCATGGAGAGTGAGTTACAAGACTTCTACACTTTTTCTTTCTTATTTTTCCTGACTGAACGTGAGCTGCCAAATGTTCATATTGTGACAGTTCCGCATGATATTATGTGAACTGGTCTTGTCAATGTCTCCTGAAAAATCCTAAACAGTTTACCTATTGTGAATGCTTTGAGTAACCTGCCGAAGGCGCGTAAGGAGGTTCCATCGACGAGGAAACTGGAGGAGACGATCGATATGGCGGCAGAGAAGCAGAACTTCAAGGATATGGAGAGCATCTGGAAGGTTCAAGAGAGAGTCGCCCCATCGGTGAGAAGAGTTACCTTGCACAAGACGATCAAGTGCACCTGTCACTTTTGTGCCACAACAGCTTGATATCATAGTTGTGCTGAAATTGATTACGATCATGATTCCTTATGCCATTTTTTGTGATTCCTTTATGAGACGATCCATTGCACTTCTAGACTTATATTGTATTTTTGCTTGTCAATGCATTTCTTTCAGACAGCCGTCGACCGCAGGAAGCTCATCAAGGCTGAGAATCGTGCTGCCGAGAAGGCTGCTGAGCGAGAGACAGCTGCACCTACCGTAAGCCCCATCATCGTGTCAGGAGTCATCACGTCAATCACATTCAGATCAGGAGAAAGCGACCCGAAGTGACTGCAACCGCATCACAGGCCGCCAATCGTAACATCAACCTCAATCAGGCAATCAAAGATGTCAAGTTGGAATCGGTCGACATCTCATTCGGCACAAAGTACGAGATCTCGTAACCTAGCTACCGTGCACCGATTATTCGTTTCAGGATGCTGCTCCACTCTGCGGATATTAACATGGCGTACGGTAGGAGGTACGGTCTCGTCGGTCGTAACGGAATCGGAAAGACAACGCTGCTCAAGATGATTTCATGGTGGGAAATAAAATAGGAATTTTTTAAAACTTGTATTTTGAGTGGTCAACTATCGATTCCGAAGCAGCTAACGATGTTGAGTGTGGAACAGGAAGTGGAAGGAGATGATACAAGGGTCCTTGATGCAGGTGAGGTGATAAGAGATGGAATGTCTCCATCGACACTTAGTTACTCTTATACGCTTCCAATCGATAGTCGGAAATAAGAAGCTGTAATTTTCCAATACATCTCATCACAATAGGAGGGGTTATTGGTGCTGATGGGTTTGCACAATTAGTTTTTTTGGCATACCGTGATCTTGTTGTGTATGCCAGTGTCATATATCAGGGATTCTCATGAAGCACTTGGAGATGTTTAACAACGTGTAACTCTTTTCAGTTCTTGCCTCGGACACGAAACGAACTGAGATGATTGAGAGGGAGAAGACACTGCAGGAGAGACTCAACAAGTGGGTAACATGTTGCAGGAAAGGCTTTTGTGAACCTTATATTATCTTTTTCAATAATTCCCTCAGCTTGTTTTTCGGTTACATAAAAAAAGTTCACCGCCGTAGTCTAGTTGGTTTCGCGTTGCATATGTTACATATTAACGGGTATAAAAACGATTAACGCTTCTTCATTGTTCTCCATCTGCTCTAATATGTAATCATCTTCTGGACTGGTGTATGAAATCATTAGATATGAATAATTCCACGAATACATTTTATCCTTTAGCTGGTGACTACTAATATTTCCAATTGAAGTTATCAATGTAGTAGCATAGAATGCAGTGCTAGACATAAGACTCATTCTCACTCAGGTCGAACATTTCTGATGATGAGAGAAACAAGTGGTCGGATCAGTTGAACAAGTTGTATGTCGAGATGGAGTCTGCTGGAATGGACAAGGTTTGTACAACATTTATTTTTTAGGTCTAGGTCTGACGCTCGTAATACATTGACCGTTTTCTTCTTCGGTAATAGCTGTTGTGAAACACAAATTTCGTGGGTAGACAATCAGTGGCTAATGGGCTGTTATTCTCACAATTTTTCTGTTTTTCTATTCCGTTCACGTTCTGAACAACATTCCTGCAGGCTCCAGCGCGTGCAGCGGGAATCCTCTACGGTCTTGGATTCACTCCTGATGAACAGAAGAAACCGACAAAGTAAGAGATATGCCAGAAATCGAAGCAAATATTCTTTTCCTATCTCACAGCGAAGACTTTGAATTGAAGAGGACACTGAACAGCGCTTATGTTAGTCTTTTCCTATCCGCGTGTGACATGAACTTGACATGTTTTCCATCAATCATTTTCTTGTCCCCCGATGAATGGAGTAAGTGTCGTTAATAGAACATAACCTCCAAATCGTTACGGGATATCTCTGGTGTCCTTCATATATTCATCATATTTCCTATTATCCTCCCATATTCCTACCTATCCCCATCTTATCTCCTTATCTTCAGAGAATTCTCTGGTGGATGGCGTATGCGTGTTGCCCTTGCCCGTGCTCTCTTCGTCAAACCCGATCTTCTCCTTCTCGACGAACCTACTAACATGTTGGACATGAGGGCCGTCTACTGGTTGGAGGGTCACTTGCAAGTACCGTAATCATTTGAGTCAATAACTAGGAAATGGGATAATGAATTATTGGGTGTTTTTTGCTTCCTGGTCGAACCGTGTTTCGTATTGTAAAGCATCTGAAGGTATACTCTTATGCGGTATACGTTGCGCGAAAATGCCAGGTCTATGGTACTTTGTACTATTTCCTCTTTCATACAATCTTCTCTTTTTCTCGCAAACATGGTGTCCATTCAGGACTGGGAGGGCACTATCCTCACTGTTTCTCACGACCGGAAGTTCCTCAATGAAATCTGCACTGATATTGTACATCTGCACACTCGAAGACTCGACCATTACAAGGGAAACTACGACAACTTTGAGAAGGTGGGACAGATTGATATTCATTCTCCATGTTAGGCTAATGAAATGACGATATAGGGAAGGGTTTTAAGAGATTAAACACTTCTCATTGGATTATTCATGTCGGTCCAATTCACTTCAGAGACATAGTAAAAGTCACTTACTTGCAAACGTTCTCAATTATTACGATCACTTGATTTCTTGATATAGTTTCGACGAATTTCGCCAGGGAGTTCCTTGTAACACAGTGAATATTGAAGTGGATGGTGTTAAGATCTTGTCATTATGTTCGTATACGGCTACAATTCTATAGAAACAGAAACATCATTGCCTTGTCATCCCTGCAAACGTTGTTTTCAGACGATGAAGGAGAAGTTGACACAGCAGCAGAGGGAGTACGAGGCACAGCAACAGTTGAGGGAACACACACAGGTACTGTACCTCTCATTATTACATTTTGGTATATGAAATTTTGGGGAACCTCCTATCATTGTCTCATTTTGCAATTGACTAAAAACAACGTATGCGTTATAGATTCAACAAGTGTCTATTTTATTTGAAATTGGTATGCACAAAAACAAATGCCTTTTTTCGCACTAGTTAAGAATAACGTTTGTGACGGCATTTCAACAGGTAAACATTAGTCACAAGAATAGTTCCTTTGTAATTATAGTTCTGTTCTTTATAAGAAATCAATTTTAAGAGAAAAAATCTCTACTTTTCGAGGACCACTCACTAATGTCGGACACGGAAATTCAAAATGTAGCTAGGGTGTTGAAACTTTGTGGGTATATACCCCTTGAGAGTGTAAGCACACCATTGAAGAGGGAACCGGCTCCCGGCCTAATTGCCGGTTCTGGATCCGGAGATAGGTCGAAAATTCGGAAAGTCATAACTGCGTTCAAAGTGAAGATACAGCGCTGGGATTTCGATATTCTTGCTCCTCTCGGCGAGACCTTCAAAAAAGGTCCCCAAAAGCATCATCGTATCTCAACATCTACGCCTATTTTTCGAGTACCAGGTTTGAATAAGCAACAATCTACACACCTTAAAGCCCCCACGTAAGAACCACATGACACTCATAATGTACCTAAGTACCAGGGCTTACCTATGTATGATATCCCATGTCAAATGGCATTTTTTGGCACTTTTTCATCAATACCTTAGTGGAGAAATTGTTTTGGGGGCCAGTCTGTTAGCAAAATGTTGCTCATATATTAGAGTGCCTGCATGATTTTTAAGGAGATATAGGAACGACTTTCAAAGTTTTTACGAATTTGTTCCTGACTTTGGCGACATGCGGACTCCGAGAAATGGGTCTCATTTAGTCCGTTGTTCTGGACTCGCAGGTGAACCAGAGAGGTATCACGACGTGCATGTGTACGACTAATAGTCAACTATAAGTAGCTACTTTGAATGGAAGATATCGCCAATGAGTGAGAAAATAAGCCAATTTATTCAAAAAGTTGCTTTTACAAATGTGCAATCGGATGTTTTACGGATACCTGGTTTGGGCACCT
This sequence comes from Diplogasteroides magnus, assembly GCA_014805445.1. NCBI lineage: Eukaryota > Metazoa > Nematoda > Chromadorea > Rhabditida > Diplogasteroididae > Diplogasteroides > Diplogasteroides magnus. The sequence goes on along the minus strand of JACMIF010005665.1, from coordinate 155 downwards.
CTAGTTAAGACAACAGGCATCCTGTTCGCTACCACTTGCCAGAGATGTTCCGGATATTAGTTGTTCTTTATTTTGATAGCATACCAGACTCGTGCCACGACGTGGAAAAATTTACAGAAATTTGTGAAGTTGTGACCTCGCGTAGGCATGCTTAA
>JACMIF010005664.1:0-10321 GCA_014805445.1 Diplogasteroides magnus | reverse complement strand
TATCTACGTTTTCTTATAGGAGAATATAATTTAAAACAGTCATTACTAGGGAACGGAATCCAAGCAGAAGTGCACAATTCTGTCGTCTAAGTACCTTGTAGCGGTTGTATGTAATATGTAATGGACAACCGCTCCGAAGGAATTAGACGACAGAAATGTGCACTTCGTCTTGTATTCCGTTCCCTAATCATTACCAATAGGCCATAATTGGTTGTGAAAGAATGCAATATATAGGGATAAAAACTTAGTTTAAATGAAATGTCTGACACTGTCAAAAAATTTTGCAGCCCCTCCTGGTTGGATTGGGCCCGTCGGCTTTCTCGACCTTTCATATTCTGGACAATAACAGCTGTAGCTGTTAACATTTTCTATGAATACGGTAGTCGTTCATCCAACCTTATTCTATCGTTTTTAACCCAGGCAATTACGTGGGATTCAACGGATTTTCCTCTTCAAGAGAGGCCGGAGCGGTTTTTTCACCGATGTTCATCAACAATTACAATATTAACATCGAGAACGAACCTCGCCCAGCACTTCGCGTCGTCTTGTTTTGGGTATGCTGATATCCATAATGTTCATGTCAGATGTTTTCAGAATGAAAATGCCGATGGTGAGCTAGAATGGAATATGGACACGATCTTGTACATGTGTATTCACGGTTGCTTGGCATATGCGCCACTTCCCGTTATTATTTTCTGCGCTCTTCGAATTGCCAAGCGATTAAACGAAGCCAAGTTTGACTGAAAATCCATTTCTTCATAAAAACCAACAAACGTTCAGCGCCATCTTGAGATCTATTCAAATGCAGAAGAGGCTCTTTGTGGCCCTCATTATACAAGTTGGCGTTTGGCGAATGCTAGAGACTTGGGATCGACTTATGGGACGAATTTGCATATTTTATGTCTTACCTCATTGGTGAGCAGTTCTCTCCAACGAATGATAGACAACCGCTCGCCCGAGAGCACAGGCAGAGAAAATGCAAATACGTTCCAAAAGTCGTTCCATACTAGAGACCTGCAAACGGATACTATCCTAATACCAAAATGTATTATCTTCTCTAATTTATTCCGAGCGAGTATTTAAGCGCTTTGAGAGACAACAGCTCGGAATGAAATAGAGAAAGAGAATACACTTTGGCATTAGAATAGCATTCGTTTGGTGGTCTCTAGCAAATGGCTGTCATTGTTTATTGCTCTTTCGTTCGACCATTTTCTCTTCCTTTCCAATTTTTTTAATTTTAGGCGATGATTCCGATTCTGTTTGCGTACCTTCCCACAGCAGTGATATGGGTGATGGACCTACTTGGTTTGGGCATAGGAGACGGCTTGGGAGACGCTCTGCTCATGGTCACCGCCCTATATACCGTCATCGACCCTATTGTGATTCTGGCACTCATACCGACGTAGGAATGCAAAATATTTTTTCCGAAACTTAAAGCTGTCGTTTCAGATATCGTAAAGCGGTGACAAGCTACTTGACAAAGCTTCCGTGGATTAATCGTTTTATGCAGAAACGAGAAGCAATTGTGCCTTCATCGGGTTTCATTAGTAGCTCGACAGATAATCGAAACTGACGAAACATCCCGAAATGTGGAATTTGTTTATTGGCATGCCCTGTAAATAAGAATGATTTCGATATAATACCTCCCATACCTCGCACGTATTGTGAGATAATGGAAGAGGGGAAATTAATGAAAACCATCCTTCTAGGACAGTTTTCAGCGTAGATTCCGAGTCTGTACCTGATTTGGCACAAATCTCAAAGATAGACATTTTTCGATTTCCTAAACATGATGATTTATCTTAAATTTCAAATACAGAAAATGACCATTTTATTGGTTTGTTGTAGTCGTTGCGGAGGTGTCGCGGCTGTGTATTGTTTATCGTTAATGCGCATCTTTGGCGTTGAATTTCGTTAGTTGCTGTTTTGACTTCCTTCCGCACCTCATTGTCAGATAAGATGTCAAACATGGGTTCATCCTTCAATTGTTCATGCATTGCTCAAGAACCAGCGACGGAATATCTTTAGAAATTTTTTTTTGGTTCCTAGGTAAGTGAGATCTTCGTCCAACTTGCAGGAAGCATACAAATATAGTAGCCATCGCGTGCCTGCGCATATTTGAGTGTTATGATGGGTTCATAAGCAGGTGGGGGCATTAAACGGGAAGAATTCCAGTCACATTGGCTTCCAGACGCACAGGGGGAATGGTGAGTTTTGGATTTTCGTCATTTTCGAAATCATTCTGCTATAGTTCGGCTTCATCCACGAGTCCATTCGACAGCTCATGCTGAGAAGGTACGGAGAGGAGCTATGGCAGAACGTGTTGTAGGTTTCGTTGATTTACAATGGGCATTAAGCTGAACACAGACAACGTTCGGGCTTCGAGTCGGGAAAGGAGAACATCGTTAACCATTATTACAAGGATTCGGACACGTATCAACTGGTCGACAGTGTCGCGATATTTACGAGTAGGCAGTTTTGTTCACATAAGACCTAAATTGGATGTTCAGAGATGACCCGTGAGCAAGTGTGGGAGTTGTACGGATCGTTTCTCATTGAATACACCATGGAAATGGGATGGGATGAGCTTGTGAGAAGCATGAGTCCTCATCTCAAGGTGGCATCTTCGTTCCCTAAGCTTTGTCTAAAGGTCTTTGGAGCCAATATAATCGATTTGTCAAGTACAAGAAGCTTAACGAAAAAACTTATCGATTCAGGGCTTTCTCGACAATCTCGATTCTCTGCACTACTTCATCGACCACGTTGTCTACAAGGCGAATCTGAGGTTGGCTGCGCTTGATGTTGGGCATTCAAGGGAAAATTCAGAGGCCCGTCGTTCCGATGCGAGGAGAACGCGGACGGCACAATAACACTGCACTATTTCACCAGTCGTCCCGGCCTGTACCCCATCGTGCGAGGTTTTGTATCTTCCTTTAAGCACACAACCATTTAAATCAGGTGTCATTCGTGAAGTGGCCCGTCGTGTTTTCGACATCGATGTCACTCTTGCGATTATCGGTAAAACGCAGAAATCGGTCCAGGTTCTTTAGTGCCGCAATATGTCGTTCAAACTTGAATGATCACAGGTCGGACATGGCGAGCGAGTGGAAGAGCACGTCATTTTCCAAATCAAACTGGCATCAGACACAAAGAGTGAAAATTTCATTGCCAAGGTTCATTTCGCTCACATATTATGATTCCAACTATGGTTGGCAGTTTGACTAGGTTTTCGGATATGTTTCACCGTGGCTATATATATTGAATTTATAAGAACTGTGAAAAATATCCGAAAACCTAATCAAACTGCCAACCTTAATTCCAACCTAATTCAACTGTGAAGATGAGAAGATGAGATAATTTCGAATTTAAAACTTTTTCAGGCTCCACCGCCCAGTCTAGAATCGGCTGAAAACTACCTTCGTGTTTCCCCGAACGACTTCGCCATCGCCCTGCCTTACCACTTCGTGATGGACGAGGAGTGCCGGCTGGTCTTTGTCGGAAAAGAACTCTAGTAAGGCACTGTAGAGGAGCTTCGTGAGTGTTTGCCAGTCGAAAGCCAAGGGCGTCATAGAACCTTGCGCCATACTGGTGAAATATAGAAATGCGCCATCATTTTAATCATTACAACAGCACAATAGACCATTTCGTCATTATGTCCACGGCGTCGTCTTCGCCGGAAAAGAACTCTAGTACGCCACGGCGAATGTGGATTATGGTTGTCAGAACGACTATTTTCTTTGATATTTTACACAGTTTCAATAATATGACTACACCTGTATATACAAAGTAACTGTGGAACGAACCTCATAATGAAACGGGATTAAAGTGGTGACAAAGAAGAGTAAGAATTGTGAAACGTAACCTAGAAAATAGATATTCTGCCAACACAACGCAATCTGTTGGCCATTGCAGCAACCACATTCCACGCGACCTGCTGGTTCCCGGGACGCCAGTGATGAGAATCTTCGAGATCTCCCGACCGCAGATTCCGCTGGACTTCGACAATATCTGCAACTTCATCAATGCAGTTTTCGTGCTACAGGTTCGCGCCCCATTGTCACAGCATGCAGAAGAAGTGCTTTGAATGTAGATACATAAATATAATTGAATGATCTTTTCAGGAAATTTTCTTGCCTGGGTAGAATTTAATGTTCAGTACCAGTCGAATGGAAAAGAGTTTGTTGTGGTACACCACAATTCCTTTTAGGTGAGGTCGTCTCCCAGCGACCTCAGACGACAGACCATCCCTGCGGAGGACATGTCAGTTAGAGTTTCTCAAACGGTAGTATAGCGCATTCATCTGACGTTTGATTCACTATGCGCGGTTGTCTCACTCATGCGATAGACAGCCGCTCACCGAGATTTAGACAGTATAGATGTACTCTACTACTGTTTTAGAAACCCCTAATATTAGTGGTTGCTCGTGGTTGCCTTTGCTGAAGTTACCGCTTTCAGGACGCATACAGTGGCCGGTGAGGAGTTGATGGCCGCCAGTCCACAGGGACTGCATCTTACGCTCAAGGCGAGTAAAGTCTTTCCCAGGTCTCTAATAGGATTTCAAAACCCAGCAGTAAAATGTACGTATCATTAGTCCAATAATCTCGGAGCGGTTGTTTATCGCTCCTAGATTTAGCCTGCTCCGCGGAGATTAGACGAATGAGAACTGCACATCTCTTCCAGCCTAGTCTCTAACTAGATTATTTCTCTACAAAACACATTTCAGTGGTTAAAGAGACACCTTTTTGCATGAATCTGTCATTTGCGGACGTCTTTTTTTAAATTTTGGAACTTTTCTATACTATTTTCCGCAGTTCACAAGCAAAAAAGCTCAAATATGGCGTAGTTCCGTAATAGTGCTCCTAATTGTACCAATTTCGGGTGTAATTCCCCGACCGCAATACCTGAAATAGTTGTTTGATGAAATTGCCAACTGCTACAGGGTCAAATGATGCTGTTGTCCACGAACAAGCACCTCATCTACATCTGCTCTCCCTACGTCACTAACATCCAAGAAGTGAGAAAGCTTTGCGTTCGTGAATATTATTCATGAACATGCAATGGGAGCTTCGACACATAGATCACGCTTGCAAAATGAATGCGAGCTGTCCATATGTCCCATTCACCATAGCAACGTGTCTATTAGGATTGCCTAAACAAGAGCTTGTTTCATGACAAGGCCGGGATAAGCAAAAGATTGCATAAGAATGAAGCGCATATTTGCTATTCAATGTTTGGAAATTTAAAATGTTTCAATTCCAATACGTTCTAGGATCAATTTTTGAAATTTTTCTGAGCAGCCAACACTAGTGTCTATATATAACTGGAGAGTACTGAGATGGGAACGAGGGTACTTGGCTTGAAATCTTGGACCTTGCAGCTTCTCCAATACGGCATGCGTCTGACGGCAATGCCCATGCACGACGCCACACGGGACATCATACTACTCAATCAACAGAGAATGAACGATGTGGAAGTGAAGTACGCATATGATAGATTTTAATTGGATGAAGGACAAGAACACCATGAACGTTTGCGCCATTGTTGTGAAATGAACAAATGAGCCATACGAATGCTGAGAAGGATGGCACATTCGTCCATTTCATCATAACAATGCAAGTGTGCATGGCACTCTCGTCCTGCACCCTTTAAAAGCACTATCCGTGAAACCGCCCCGTCTTCAAATACTGTATAGACGAATGCTCTCATTCAGCCTTCAACTCGAGGCGAACAACGAACAACTCGAAGCCATGGCCAAGGACTTGGAGAAGGAGAGGGAGAAAACGGATGCCTTGCTCAAAGTTTATTTTCTCTAATCCTAGAAATTCAGCTCTGTTCACTTAAGGACATGCTGCCATCGGCCATCGCGGAAAAGCTGATGAACAACGAGGATATACCTGCGAGTGAGATCGATACTTTTATCTCTCCTTTTATTCTTTTGCTCATTCGATTACTCTGAATTGACATATTTTTGATATTATAAAATTTATATTTATGTGTTTATATATATATTTATTGGCATGAATACATTTTTTCTTGCAGTGGAATTCGAGGAAGCCTCCGTCATGTTCACCGATGTGCCCAACTTCGCGGTGATTGTTGCTGGATGTCTGCCCAAAGAGGCTAGTTCGTCTGGACAATATGTGAAAGTTAAAGAAGGAGGCGGGGGAGATTCCGCTCGGGATAATGGATACTCTGCGCATATTCGTTCCTCCCAGCTCCCTCCCTTCTCACCGGTCGACTTCCATGGGCAGATTACGCCATAATGGACCTGAAAAACAAATCATTATGACGCAAATGTCAAGGGCGCTCTTTGCTTTCACCTTCCCTACAACGACGAAATTTATTTTCCAACGTGATCAACAACTCCTTTCAGGTGGTTGTTCTCCTCAATGACCTCTTCACGAGATTCGATCGTATCATTGGATTCTCCGACGTATGTTTGTGTCGTCTGCTGATTCTTACATATGCGTAGTGCCACGGAATGTAAAATAGACCTTCCAACGTATACAAAAAAAATGCCAAAGTCTTATAAATACATGCGAACTGAGTCGAAATTCAACCTAAATATTGCGCTTTAAATTTGTTCGAAATCATGACCGATGGCCAGAGAAACGGCGAAATGGCAGGAAAATGAGAAAAATTCAGAGAGGAGTCCGTATATCAGTTGAATTTACATGCATAACTAGCGGAACTACGCTCACTACGTGAGCTCCGTCCCGCCAGTGCTATGGGGTCCGTCCGGGTAAGGGGTCTCATTCAAGCATAAGGAGTTTGCATTTTACAGCTCCTTATGCTTGAAGCGATTGTGGCGGTATTGGGTGGCCGACACACTACGCTGTGGTAGATGGGTGGCCTACACACTAGGCTGAGGTAGAGGGTGGAGCAAGACTACGCGAAGCTAGAAACGTATAAGGAAGTTCATGGATTGTGGGTATTAAGGGTAAGCTCCAAATGAATCTCGCTGAGACACGAATCGCTTGAGTTAAGTCGGAAATTCAAATTGAATAAAAATTTGCTAAGGTTGGGGGAGCCTGCGGCTCCCCAAAACTTAGCAAATTTTTGATACGATTTTTGAATTCCTCGTGGTCGATTTAGGGTATGGGGAGAAAATGGCGGCGATCGGAGCATTTTGAAATTTTTCGGTGGGTTACGGTAGGTTATTGTAGGATACGGTACATTTGGATACTGTTTGTGAAATCCTCGTGGTCGATTTACCCTATGGGGTGAAAATGGCGACGATCGGAGCATTTTGAAATTTTTGAGTGGGTTACTGTAGGATTACGGTAGGTTACTGTAGGATGCAGTAGTCGGGAATACGATTTTTAAAATCCTCGTGGTCGATTTACCCTATGGGGTGAAAATTGTGCAAATTGGATCATTTTGAAATTTTTGGGTGGGTTACTGTAGGATTACGGTAGGTTACTGTAGGATACGGTACATTTGGATCCGTTTTTCGGACTCGCCGTGGTCGATTACCCATGTATGGTGAAAATGCCGGCGATCGGGGCATTTTGGCAAAATACGGTGGGTTACTGTAGGCTACTGTAGGGTTACTGTAGGTCGGTTACGGTAGGTTGGGTTACGGTAGAACTTGTCTCTCGAGTAGGGTCGATTGTTCTTTGGTTCGAAGCTCTAAGACCAGTTGGAAGGGTAGTTCCGGACAGACGCACGGACGCACGCACGCACGCCCGGACGGACGGAGTTGATGACAGACATTAGGGTTTTCTAGATATAAGGTAATACATACAGTTTCTCGACTCACTCACAAACAAACCATTAGCAATAAACTAGAGAAAGCGAAAGAATTCAAATCTCTGATTTTCAGGTCTACAAAGTGGAAACGGTCGGCGATTCGTACATGACTGTCTCTGGTATTCCCGAGGCGCATGAGAATCATTGCGAGGTTATCTGTCATACGGCCATTGGTGAGCGAGGAATGGTGAATCGTAAACTGCGCCTTGGACGTTTGCGCCGTTTTGGTTAATTGGGCCTTTGCGTCGTGCATTTGTGGCACATCTGTCCATTTCACCGTAATGGCGCAAATAGAGATGGTGTTAGCTTAGGAATTCATGAAATGAGGAATACCCGCAGGAATGCTATGGGAAGCCCGCGAAGTGCTCGAGCCTGTTTCGAAGCAACCATTGAAAGTGAGCATTCCTTGTACTCGTGATTTTTATCAATTGATTGTTTCTGTCTTATTTTTCTGACTATGTTCTGTCGTGTGATTTAAAGAAAATACTTACCATATTGCCTGCTGTAATGTGTGAATTATAAATAGTTGGGGATTCCATTTTCTAGGATATGTTTCACAGTTCCTATATCCGTTATATTATTGGCGCTATGAACCATATCCTAGAGAAAAGTCATTCAGTCTGAAAAAAATGTTTCAGGTGAGAGTAGGCATTCACGTCGGACCCATCGTCGCCGGTGTGGTGGGGGTGAAGATGCCAAGGTTTGCTCTAGCAAACGGATCCTATGTATTATTGTGGAAAACGAACTTGGTATACCGAGTACACACACTCCATCTGGTTGATGACTGTGCAGTCTCCAATTTGAGTGTTATTTCGTCGTTTCTCTGACCATCAGCCATGATTTTTAATAAGTTTCACGGACAACATATAGAGGCTGACTCTCAACTCCGTTTACCACAATAATAAATACCAGATGATTCCGCAGATACTGCCTGTTCGGAGACACCGTGAACACTGCGTCGATAATGGAGACTCACTCACTGCCGGGCAAGATTCACGTGTCGTCGAAAGCGCACAAGTTTGTTATGTCCTATGTTCTTTCACACAAATAACAGCACGGCTCAACGGAAAATATATGTTTTTTTTATTTACAGTTTTTTCGTTGTATATATAGCATAAGTATGAAACATGCAGGTGCGCCATGCGTACTGGCCGGTTCGAGTTCGAGAGTCGTGGAGTGATTCATCTCAAGGTATCGCATCTACATATTACATTAGTCATTATATGCATCAATGCACTTGAGGGCAAGGGAGACATGCACACCTACTTCCTATTGCGCAGCATGAAGAAGTCCGTCTGGGAAATCATCAAAAAGCCGAGGGGTGACGAAATTTTTAAATGAATTTGCGACCAACGTAAACATTTTAGACGCTGCCAAACATTCCATCGATGGCTACGACGAACTGAATGAGATTCCCATTGAAAGAAGAATTGAAACTGCGGTTGGTGCTTATTATTAATGTTTCTAAATCGGCAGTACAGTGAATTTCCCATTCGTACGGTGTTCGCAGAGCGATTGTCTCTAGGGTTTCTAATCCGGGAGTAGAGTACATTCGTCTGTTGTCTGACTCTCTACGTTCCATAGACAATCGCTCCGAGAGGAAAATAGGCATGCGAAATGCACTTTCGCATCTATTTAGAAACCCATATATTTTATTACTCACTTTCTCTTCATCGGACTATATGAGATTACAGAATTCTACTTTTGACACTAACACGAAAGGTGCCAGGTCAAAGAATGCGCTGTATTTCTAGTTTGAGCCAAAATGTGTGCAAGTTCACGTCATCATCAAAATGTCGAATTACTCTCCTTGCAGATCGTGGAGTTGCAAGAACAGGGAGAACTCAACTCGCGCACTTGCTCTGTGCTTTAATTGAACGAAGATTCAGCGCATTCGCTGACCTCACAAGATATTTTGTGTACAATATTGGTAATAAATGACTTCGCAAAAGGATTTGTCAATTGCAGAACCGATGCTTCTTGAAATGCTAATGACTTTCCTGAACTTTGTTCACGGGCTCAATTTCGTTCATCGAGAAATGCCAAGGAAATGGTGAAACTTGTTTCTCCATTCTTGCTGGACAAACACGAAGAATTGATAGAAGGGATAGAACCGCTCGTCGGAAATTGTGGAACTACTAACATCCGCATGCGACATCTTAGGAAATAGGACTTGCAGGATTCGTTTGCAAGTCCTATTTCCTAAGATGTCGGAGGTGGTGACAATTCCATAATAAATTACTTTTGTTTTCCATAGCGTGAAAAGAAGTTTGCGCTCAGGAGATTGGGAAGGTTGTATATTTTTCTATATGTGAAAATGGCATGCGTTACTCATACGATGGGCGCACGGCGCAACCGTAATCTGATTATTGACGACCCCTTATAAAAACAATAATTGCACACAGAAAAACAATTACCGTTCCATTGTAAAATAAGAACAGGTTTCATGGTTATGGATGTCGAAATTTGTATAATATTAGGTTGGGGAGAAAGTCTTGACCACTTTTTAAAAACACATCTATCTTTACTTAGAGAAGTTGCACAATTCCAATGTGTGTGGTTATGTATA
>JACMIF010005663.1:0-10321 GCA_014805445.1 Diplogasteroides magnus | reverse complement strand
CACCCTACCGCACCTCGAAGTGCATTCCATTTCTCTAAGTCATTAGGAGCGGTTGTCTATCAGCGGAGAAAGACAACCACTCCGAATGACTTAGAGAAATGGAATGCACTTCGAGGTGCGAACGAGGTGCGATTCCCGGTCTCTAATAAGTAGGCAACGGAATCCAAGCAGAAGTGCTCATTTCTGTCGTCTAATTTCCTCGGAGCGGTTGTCTCTCTCTCACGTGATGGACAACTTTGAGGGAATTGGACGACAGAAATGCGCACTTCTGCTTGGATTCGGTTCCCATAATAATAAGTGTGAGTGAATGAGTGTAATCCGCACCTGAGACCATAAGTAAGACACGGCTTCTTTTTGCCCAGCCAGTAGTTGTCGGAGATGCAGACATAGTCCACATCGGACAAGAAATCGGCCTATTTAATTAGTTAGTTAGGTCAAAAGGTGATGCAGCAAGGCATAATTAGTTAGTTAGGTCAAAAAGTGATGCAGCTGGGTCATGCTGGGGGAAGGGAACGCGGATACCGTACCTGTCTCCTCGCGAGAGCGTCATCCAGTCCCTCTGATCCTGATTCTTCCATTCCCTCCAGTACAAACTGGAAGAGAATCTCCGTTCCCACCTCCTCACTTGACTACAGTACAGTGTGGGTGGTCCATACAATTCTAGAATCCCCATTATCTTCCGAGCGGACTATGAGGGTTCGAGACGACCGCTCGGAAGAGAATGGGGTGGGGGGGGGGTTAGAATCGCACGGACCACCCACACAGCTACAGTACCTATACCTTGATGTTGACGGGAATCTCCACGCCAAGTTGTTGCATGGTCTCGATGGCGTTCATCCAGCCAAGCACTGGTCCCTCAAGAAGTCGCATATTTTGATTTACTCTTCTCTTATCGAGACTTTATTGACAGCCGATGACCTCCTGGCCGTTAAAAGAGCCACAAAGGGAGATTGTTCTGCATGCACTTTCGGGTTCACTTCTCTCCATTCTCATACTTTCTCGTCGTCAGAGCGGTCTACTGTGACAACGAGAGAGTATCGGAATGGAGAGAAGTGATCCCGTAAAGTGCATGCAAAACAATCTCCCTTTGTGGCTCCTTTAAACGTCATTCCTAGCAGTCGTATCTCTCTTAGCGGAGACGATGGCTAGGAATGAAGTTAGACGGCTATAAGTTGGCAGTTGTCAATACCGTACTCCCAACCTCAATGGGGTTACCCCACACTACTTCAGAGTGCTCTCGTCCCCCATTCGTCCCGTTTTACCTTATCATCGGTTGATCCGCGACCGAAGAGCTTTCCGTCCACCTCCGTTAACACGAATGGATCTGTCTTCCACCCATCCTGCAATTACTCATTCATTCAGGATTACAGTATTCTCCTCCTCCACTGCCGACGATGTAGTGCACTCGGGAGATACAGACTAGGGTGTGTAAAACGGTAGTAAAGTACATTACTCATTCGTCTAATCTTCGAGGAGCTGTAGTCTGTCACATGAGAGAGACAAACGCTCCGCGGAGATTGCACGAACGACTAATGCACTTTACTTCCGATTTTGAAAACCTAGTTACCCTCAATATGGAAGCGACTAACCCCTTTGGCCGCGGGTTGAACATCGAGATGTCCGTACACGAGGACGGTCTTCTTCGCCTTGTCTTGGCCAAGACGGCCGAAGATGATCGGCGGTAGCTCGAGTTCGTCCTCTGCTGAAATGTAGGGATCGCATTATGGAATGTTATTGACAGCCGTCCATTTATAGCCGCCTAATTTCATTCGCTACGGTCGACTTTGACTTCGACCAGACCTCCTCTGGGAATGAAGTCAAACGGCTAGAAATGGACGGCTGTCAATATCTTTCCATAATGCGATACCTACTGCAATAGTAAAGAGGTGTGCAAGGTAAGAGCACCATGGATACTTGCGCCGTATTTGGCAAATAGACAAATGCACCGTTGTCATCAAGATGGAGCAAGTGTCCAATTTACAAAGGAGTATATTCATTATGGAAACTCACGCGTGCCCGCATCAACCAGCTCGCACTCAACCCCCAGCTTCTCCAGATGCTGTAAGTAATATTAGTTGATGATAATTGGGATGAATCGGGCCCAGAGCAATTGTTCCGATTCTATTCTCAGTTGGTTATTTATTCCGATTTGACCTACATAGATTCTGTGACGATTGTTCCGATATTTTTGTACCAATATTGCGGATCAAAAGTTCTGGAAATATTGTGTTGTTGTCATCTCTTAGTACCGGTGAGTGTAAACAAACGGGGGGGGGAGGAGAGCGACCATGGATAAAGCATGTGGAATGCAAAATAGGGTAGTCTATTCGGAAACCTAACACATGCCAATATGACCAGAGAACGTTTACGCGGCGTCTATCACTCCCTAATTCAAATGGTGGCAGAGCGATAAACATCGTAAAACATTGTAATCCTTTCAGCAGATAAGGGCTTATCATCTCTTCAATTTCAACACACTCTGCATTTCTTGCAGAGCCTCTTGAAATTGAGAAATGCTGAATGGCAATATTTACAAAGTTGCTGAGCCTCAATGCTCTATATGTCTAAAATGATGTCTATCCACACCTCGGGAGATTGAAAATGCGTTTGGAGGGCAGATTGAGCAATGAAACTCTAGGTATCGTCCTATGGAACGTTATTGACAGCCGTTCTAGCAGTCAAATTTCATTCCTAGCGGTCGTCTCTGCGAAGTGAAAGACGACGTCAGTAATGAAGCTAGACGGATAGAAATGGACGGCTGTCAATAACGTTCCATAGGATGATTCCTATGAAACTGACCGATTTGGCCCACAAAACCATTCGGATGACTTCGGGACGACGAGAGGGCTCGGCGGACACGGATGGAATGGCCACTGCATCGGCCAGGCGAGCTACGAATTCATCCTGACGGGCATCAATGGCCCTAAATGAATGGGTATCGCATTTGAGCGGTTATTGACAGCCGCCCATTTCAAGCCGCGTGGAAGCATCAGCGGGTTTATTCGCCTTGCAAGGTCAACGGGTTGCAGAATGTAAAGAGTGAAATGGAGATCAAAGGACTGAAGCGTGCTTGGCAGCTCGACTACTATATGGGTTTTGCGTCATGGCTACGATATATTTGTAGATATACTCTCAGTGAAACATGACTCATAACGTAGTCAAACAGCCAAACATTGACTTAACCCACTTGAAGATATTCTCGAATACTTCCTCTGAGACGGGCATGACAGTTGATTGGAGACGTCGACTGACTAACGGGTACCCTGCAAGATATGAATGATCAGTGGCACACGTGGCGTGACATATGGAGGACTGAATACGATGTGTTGGTTTATCAGGTGGGTTTGGATGAAGAGACATAAGCAGAGATGAGAGAGCAGCATACAAAAAATCTACAGTCGAAATGACAAGGATACTTGAAGTTCTAAATCGGTAAATCTACCGTCATTCTTCTTCACGGAGCGGTCGTCTCTCTACCTGGCAGACCACGGCGCTGCGGAGAAGAACGACGACAACTTTACCAATTCAGAACCTCTAGTATCCTAGAAGACGGCAATGAACGATCAGTGAGAAACGTGGCGTGGCATATGAATGGCCGAATGGGGTGTTTTGGTTGATAAGAAGGTTTGGAGGTTTGGATGGAGAGAGATAAGCAGAGATGAGAGAGCACCGTGAATGAGTAACAGAAAGAAGGATATGTTGAGTGATAGAGGGAAAGAAAAGGATGGGAAGGGCAGCGAGATAAAAGAACGAACAGTGATCTCTTGAGAAACAACGTGATAGAAGGGAATCCACATAGACTGTAATGAGGACTATTTATGCGAAGAATCGGGGGAGACACAGACTGGTTGAATACGGAGCAGAAAGAACAGAGAAAAGACCGAGTGAGGTCAGAGAGGAGGGGAGGGCCTCAACTTAGGAAAGGCAATCAACAACCATGCAAACGTTATGGTAACACGAGCTCTATGAGAAAGGCAACCAACCCCTGGTACAATTTTGTCAAGATATTTCTAGTGTCCATATAAGTAGTGATTATTGAAGTACAATGCCTAGGCATAACTATAAAATTTAGTATGAGTCCCCATCACTTTTTGTTCGAAAACTGCTGCTCGACAAACATGAACACTTCAAAATTCGGTCCGAAAAAAACCCCCATCTTCATTTTAAATTTTCTGCGAATCGATGCAGTTGCAACGATGTCTATACCCCCCGGCCATTGGTACTGGTCATGTTCAAAATATAGTCCAGGAATCAATCCTTTCTGCAGCTCGACTGTAGAACATTGCACATGCATGCCTTCTCAATCTCTTCAATCTCTACGCGCAATTAGCACGACTGTGTTATGGCATATTATGTATGCATCTCTACTGAAATTACATTTTTGACCGACTGTCTACTTTCACTGTTAAACGCTCAAGGTAAACACAGAACTAATTGTTTATGACTTGGAGAATCGAGTACACGTAAGATTAAAGAACAGAGAACGTGATATTGTGTTTGTATCCGAATCCCGGTTTCACCACTGCTCTGTATCCAACGACATTGCTATTCGAGTAGAATACCTTGCCCTGATCCTCATTACAACAGTACCTGCAAAATAATCCATCCTCACTAATAAGCAAGAACAATTTTCTCACATTTTTCCAGCAGTTACGAGTTGAGGTCCTTCAATAATTTCAATTCCATTGTACGCCCCACAATAACCACAGCCATAGTTCCTGAACACTTTCACGTAGAAGTTCTCAATTGCGAATCTCACGCAAATCCATTGAGTACATTGAAGGTAAACTTGACTCTTTTTCCCTCTGGAGCCTGAAAGAATCAATAAGTGTTTGTGAAAACGGCTAGTCTATTACTCGGAAGACAGTGATGGGATCCTTCTTGTAGTTCTCTGGGTTGACTCGATTGTCCACAATATCGAAGTTCAACTTCTCTTCAAATGCCTTGGTGATCGATTGCTTAATGGCAACATCTTTTCTTCTCAAGGATTTCTATTCTCACTCCATTCTGTAGAGAAACGACATTGACTATACTCTCACAGTTCATTCCCGTGTAGAATTCGGAACAAGCGCATCTGTAAAATGTCTGTCATTTAGAATGGAAAACCATGTTTCGAACCTTCCACACTGTTTAGGATGCTGGTAGCCTCCGTTTTGGCAAGACACTTTTGGACATTGCTCTACAATAACTTCTTTTTAACAGTGATTCGAGAAGAATATTGACCTCCACACTTCTAGAGAGTGTTGACCAATTCCAAGTCTGTGAATGTGGGCCCGCGGCGCTGTAATTGTGCATATTTCTTGCATTATACTTGATGGTCATACAGCTCCCAATGTAGAAGTGTAAGCAGAATCCTTGGGAATGATGATCTGGTCTTTGTTGGATGAGAAATCAACTCAAAAGTCAATTTCGTATCTTTCTGCACTGCCAAATCATACACGCTCCATAGTGCATGTTGCTTCCGTAGTCGTAGGGCATTCCGAAGTTTTCGTTTTCGTCCTCTCCCATCTTAAATTGAATAATTTTATTGAAATAGTCAACCTCAGTACTAGGGTTTCTAATTCGGGAGTAGAGTGGATTCGTCTGTTGTCTGATTCAAGAGGAGCGGTTGTCTATTGCATGAATGAGACAACCGCTCCTCAGGAAACAGACAAGAGACGAATGCACTCTACTCCCGAATTAGAAACACTCCGATGTTTTCGTTTTCGTCCTCTCCCATCTCAAATTGAATAATTTTATTGAAGTCAATCAACCTCAGTACCTTTTTAAAATTGTGAGTGCTCTCTTTGATGATACTTCCGAAATTGACCGTCACAAATTGATCCCGATCTTTTCTGCAATCACACATCTTTAAGATGGAACTGGAGGTCGCTTTGCACCTATTCTGCGTGTGGTCGATGCCCAGTGCATGGAAGACTTCGTGTTGCACTATGGCTGTCTGCAATACGGTTATTCACGCTTCAGTTTCTAAAACGGTAATTTAGTGCTTATCTCATTCGTCTAATATCCAAAGAGCGGTTGCCTATCTCTCGTAGATACAGCAGCTCCAGGGGGAATATATGAATGAGAACTGTGCAAGTGGTGATAGAATTCCCTTGTATGCTGAGTGCCCCTTTTCTCAGCTTACGAGAAATCATTATAATTGTATAGAAACTCCATAATCCTCTACATTTGCATCCTCGAACATACTGTTTCGCATCCTCGTCCAATTGAAACGTCTTGTTGTTTCGTCCAGAATGCCCTTCCCACCATAGAATTGCATCCACTGCTAGCGATGAATCTTATCTAAAACCCACACTTGAACTGTTTCTCGATAACTGAAACTTGCCTTGTTGCCTGCTGCATTCTGATTCTCGATGAAGGAGAGACAAGTGTTTTTGGCGAGAGAAGCGAGTCCTTCTTTTATTATTTCACGAGTTGCACTGCCTGAAGGATTAAGAAGATTATGGCACTGTACTGAAAGTCCTACTGATGGTGCTGTCGAAAAAGTATGGAATGGGCTCGTTCTTTTCCCATTTCGTTGCTTTTACATCAGGAGCACCGCGTTTTGATCGATCTTCGCTGATTCTGGGGAGAACAATATCACCCTGAAATGAAACTTCCGCTCATTACTCAGCCGTGCAGGAATTACATCATAGAGTACAGGGGAAGCAGAACCCAATACCAGGAGAACCGCAAGAGAGGCCGCAGGAAGCATTCTGTAAGTGGAAGTTATGAAATGGGAGAGAGGATGAAGCTGGTGTTTGGAAGTGATGAGCGTGCCTTTATATCCTCTCGCAACGAAGGATGACGTTCCAGAACAGCTTGAGGAATGAACGACACTGTTTGTTCCAATGAGGAAATGAATGAATGGATCGGAGTTCTGAAAGAGATGGAACTTTTATAATGACAGATTGATTTTGTGGAAGCCGTTTTTCGTGCGTATTCCATCCTGATTTTATCAAAGAGCTGTTCTGGAACGTCATCCTTCGCTGCGAGAGGATATAAGGGCACGCTCATCACATTCTCAACACCAGCTTCATCCTCTCTCCCATTTCATAACTTCCACTTGCAGAATGCTTCCTGCGGCCTTTCTTGCGGTTCTCCAGGCATTGGGTTCTGCTTCCCCTGTACTCTATGATGTAATTCCTGCACGGCTGAGTAATGAGCGGAAGTTTCATTTCAGGGTGATATTGTTCTCCCCAGAATCAGCGAAGATCGATCAAAACGCGGTGCTCCCGATGTATAAGCAACGAAATGGGAAAAGAATCCATACTTTTTCGACAGCACCATCAGTAGGACTTTCAGTACAGTTCCATAATCTTCTTAATCCTTCAGACAGTGCAACTCGTGAAATAATAAAAGAAGGACTCGCTTCTCTTGCCAAAAACACTTGTCTCTCCTTTATCGAGAATCAGAATGCAGCAGGCAACAAGGACAGTTATCGAGAAACAGTTCAAGTGTGGGTTTTAGATAAGATTCATCGCTGGCAGTGGATGCAATTCTATGGTGGGAAGGGCATTCTGGACGAAACAACAAGATGTCTCAATTGGACGAGGATGTGAAACAGTATGTTTGAGGGTGCAAATGTAGAGGAATATGGAGTTTCTATACAATTATAATGATTTCTCGTAAGCTTAGAAAAGAGGCACTCAACATACAAGGGAATTATATTACTACTTGTACATTTCTCATTCATATATTGTCCGAGGAGCTGTTGTATCTACGAGAGATAGGCAATCGCTCTTCGGATATACCGGTGGCAAATAGGGGAGATCTGGAGAGCTTTTTAAAAATTTTGGCGAATTTTTTTCTGGTTCTGATGATATGCGTCGAAAAAAATGGGTCTCATTTCGACTATTGTTCTGAGCCGCGCAGGGGAACCCGAAACATATCACGCCGTGTACGTGTGCCACCCTTAGTCAGTTGTAAGTAGCCACATTGAATAGAGGCTACTGCCCATGGCTGAAGAAATACACGATATTAATCAAAACTGCACAATTACATAGGCGCCAACCTAATAGCATACAAATAAGATTGGAATAGGATGAAATTGAGAGCGGTTTCACACTCACAATCGGAATATCAGCTCATTTTACATGGAGAATATATCTTTCAGGAACAGTTGGCACTTCGTTGACTTCAGTCGACTGGGGTGGATGGTTATAGCAGTCCTGGTCTATTTCGTCCTGGCGTGCTGGAGCTTCACTGTGGACGAATATTCCAGGCATTGTTCATCGGGCGATCACAGACCAAAAACATCCTTGCAGAAGTCTTGATTCGAGCACGGTGCTGCGCTATTACGGCGTCAATCTGAGCGATCCGAACGTCGGATATTTCTCCATCAATTTGAGGGTACGGTAGCTGTAAGGGCTTCAAAATATAATATTAAAGTACATTTCTCACTCGTCCAATCTTCGCAGACCTATTATTTTCATGAGCGAAAAACAACCGCTCCGAATTTATTTTTTTCAAATGAGAGAATTACTTTGCTGATGATTTTGAAACCGTAGTATCTGCTTCATTGTCATCACGTTATTTATGCTGATTGAAGCATAACTAATATTTTGATGGAATATTGCCATTCTTCTTCTTCTCGTTCACTCAAAAAGGTTGCTTTAGTTCCGTGATAACTTGACTGGAATTCACAATGGGGTTTCTTACTTTGGACTGGCTACACTAAGCGGGCTTTTCATCATCTTCGTCGCTAACGGCACTGTCATGCTGTACTGTATCTCGCAGATCTCGAGGCTCATAAGGTAGACAGACTCATTATTTCAAGTAACAAGTAACACTCTTTTGTCGCAGGCAGCTTCAATTCAACTATAAAAACGCGAACATGCAACGACAACTCTTCCGAGCTCTGCTCCTCCAGGTTTGCAAATTCTCCCCCATTCGTCTGTACACAAAGAAAAAATAGGAAAAACTGTCTGAATCTGTAGTCACAGTTTTTTTCCCTCAAAAATTTTAGCCCTCAAAAATTGAGTTGTGGCTAGAGAAAGCGAAACGTCATCCCAAGTCAAATTGGAGCTCATTCAGTTCATGGTCTTGTAGTTTCTAGGGATGGAGTGCAATGGGGATCTTACTTGTCCAGCATGGTGCCTATAAGCTGCTCTCCACTATGCAACATATCATTGCTGCCTTGCTTGTCTCATAATTTTGGGGGAGCAAATTAGCAAATACTATGGAACTTAGTTGCCAACCTAATAACTGATGAAGATTCCTGCTCATTGCAAAATCGTTTGTGCAAAAAATTTGTTCCACTGTTGGTTATTGGTGTACTAAATAAATACACTGACTCTGAGTACGAGCGAAAAGCATTCAGATAACATTTCTATTCTCAGGATCCCCTGTTAGACAGTCCCTCTTGTGCTAGAACAACAGATGTGGGTGGGCGACAAAAATACACATTTACACGAATTTGCATGTACTTTGATGCAGAATGCGTGAAATTTGAATGACCTAACCGTTCAGAGAGGTCAGAGGAATGATCCCTCCGCGCCCCGGCCCGCGGGGGGGGGCGCGGTTCGTCCACCTCCCCCTTACTCAACTGACGCCGCGTTTAATCGCTAAACGGTTTATCGCATTCTTGTACGCTTATATGGGCCGTATGTACAAGAACGATGATACGCTTATATGGGCCCAAGATTGGAAGCTAGGTTAGCCTTGTGTGTGCAGCTAGCTGCAGCTTGTGCTGTCACCTGCACATTTGACGAAGTGTGCGCGACACGCCACTCTCTTTCGCGCACTATAGGCGCATTTCGTGGTGTAGCGCCAGTGTGTCTGACTGGGATTTAGTAGTCTTGTTCGAATCCTTGGAGGGGAATATATTTTTTGTTACAATTTATGACACGCCATATACACTGTGAACAATAGTTGTGGTATCATGGTCATCGCTAAAGATTTTTTCCGCGTTGATTCGGCGCTTAGCATAAATCGTGCCTGAAAGTGCGTGTAGTGAGAAAGCGTGGACAAGCGATGCAAAGGAATGACTGAGGATGCACTTAGTGTAATCATTGTATGCACTAGGGATCGCTTTATGGAACGTTATTGACAGCCGTTCATTGCTACCCGTCTGATTTCATTCCTATCGGTCGCCTCTCACTTACAATGGAATTGTCAGGACCGTCCTCGAGGTTTTTGATCCTACTTTGTATCGTTCGAGAGCCCTTGACGAGTAAACACTAAAACTACCTTTAACTAATACGGTGGAATTTTTTATAAGAAGATATGGAATAAAAACACCGAAATTTTGGTGAAAAATGCAATGTTTGGGATTTTCTACAGCAAGAAGCACGCTTCACTGAGGGACATGCATATCCGCAATGGAGAGTCCTTAAGT
>JACMIF010005662.1:0-10324 GCA_014805445.1 Diplogasteroides magnus | reverse complement strand
CCCACCCCCCCCCCCCCCCACCTTCATGCCAGTCTCCCTTTCTTTACTCCCTCTCCCCCTCCAAATTGTTGTTATACTTGACTGTATTGTCCACAAGCCTTCTTCCATCGATTCTTTCCCCCAAATTCAAGATTGTCTACCACTAAATTATTTATTCGGTCCTAGTGTGCACTGATTGCCATCCTCTGACAGACTTCAGGTGGTTAAGGAGAGAGAGAGAGAGGGAGAGTTGTGTCGGATAGCTGATCGAGTCTCTTCTCTCTCCTTCATTCAATTGCGTGATGCTACACTGCCTCTTGACTTGTTCCCTCTTAGTTGATCCCCCCTTGATCCTTCTTTCATCCATCTTGATCCCTTTCATTCTAGTCTTTCCCTTCCATCCAGGTGTGTCTATTGTCCTTTGTCTATGGAACAGTCTCTACATGAGTCCTCTTCTCTCTTATCTCATTGACAGCTGTTCATTCTCTTCTCCTCTCTATTCATTCCGTGCCCAACAGTCATGTCTCCTTCTCTTCGTGACTCTATTCCATAAACAGTCCTCTTCTCTCCTTTCACCTCCCTTCCACCTATCCCATTCCTTCTCTCATAACGGCCCCCATGCTCTTTCCACATTGTCTATTCCTCCCTTCCTGAACTGTTTTCATCCTCAATCCTACTCCACATGTCTGGTGCATTGTAATGTGAGCGCAATAAAGAGAAGAGAAGTGAAGAGGGGGAAGAGAGTGTGAGGCCCACTCTAATGCTTATGCACATACTTGGTACTACTCGAGGTTATCTCATTCTCTTTTGCCTTCTCTTATCTCTTCAGTCCTCTTCTCAGACACTTCTAATCCTTTCATGAAGTGTCCCCTTCGATTCTTTCCCCTTCTATTCCCTCTTCCTCTTCCACCTTTTCCTTCTCTATCCTTCCATTCTATCATTCATATCCAATGCATTGTCATCCTCCAACTTACCCCTCTAAGTCAATTAGAGTCTCCTTTTGTGGCCTCTCTTCACACTCTTCCTCATTCCTTTGCCATCTTCTTTTCCGCTCAACTCACTTATGATGAGTCTTGTTGAATAGATATTGTTGAGCATTACTGGATATGAATGGTCGATGAGTGGAGAAAGAAGAAGAGGAGAGTCAGTCCTCCACTCATTCCATCTACATATTCATACACTACCAATTGAGTCGAACGAACTTCTTCTCAGGTACGAAAGACCTCATTCATAACTAATGAAGTATTCTCATTCAGGACTCTTCAACATCCACAATGCGAGCAGTTCGTTCTCTTTTCTCTTTCAATGAAACTTGAGTAGATAGTGATTATATATGGGATGTGGTTGTTATTTGGTCCCTCTGTCTTCTCAATGATATGTGTTGCCTGAGGGTAGTAGATGTCTATTCCCTGTATTCCTTCTCAAGTTCTTTTCCTTCTCTCTCAATATACATCATCTTATACGACTCCTTCTCCATCTCAATTGCACTCCAATTCAAGTCTTCCTCTTCTTTTCCATCTTCTTCTTCTTCTTCTACCTTGACTTGTCTTTATTGATTGAATTGATATCTTGTATTCATACCTAAGACTCATTTCATATTCTCCCCCTTCTCTCTTTTCCTTCTCTTTCCTTCTCTTCATCTCATTCATCTATCTCATTCTCTCTTTCAATTTACTCATTCCCACCATTCGAATGAGGTGAAATGTTTTGATATTGACCAACTTCTTCTTAGAGAAGAAGAGTTGATTACCTCCTTCCTTTCTGACTTCTTGCCTTCTCTTACATACCTTCTCCATGTCTTTCTAACAGAGTCGATCCCTATCGTTGACTTCTCTCGTCTCTCTCGTATCCTTTTCCTCCGAATGGCCCAACTAGTCTTCATCGTCCTTCTCTCTTTTTCTATTCGTATCTCGTATTCGCTCTTATTCATGTCTCACAGTCTCATATAGAGTGAATGACACAATGAAGACAGCTGTGTTCGGTCATGAGGAGGATTCTGGACCATCTGAAAGGGGAGCTGCACTCGCACCTTCACTCACTTTCGCTCCTCCTGTACAGACTCCACTTCATCCGAGAAGGAGCAAGACTGCATTCAGACCACATTCAAGAAGGACGAGTCGAATGCAGAATGTAAGAGAAAGAGAAAGAGGCAATTAGTAAAGATTAGTGAGAAGAAGAGAAAAGACAATGAATTGTGAGTCAAAAGATAGAATCTATGAGTCTTCTTCTTCCTTTGCCTACTGTACTACCTCTATCACATCCGTTCGCCTCACGACATTATGAAGAAATGAGAAGGAAAAAGCCGACTCTGACTGTCTTCGTTGCTAGTGGATACCTTAAGGTATAGAATACGAAAAGAGACTTCTTCTTCTTTTTCTCCCTCAACTATCGCTTCCCTTTTGTCTTCTCTCACTAATTTGAACGTCACAAATCGATGTCAACTAATTACTGCAAGTCTACTCTTTCGTATTGAATGACTCTCTTCTTCTCTCATACAGTTCATTCTATTGTGAAGGGTGATAAAGGGGGGGGGAGGAGCCATGTTTGTTGAATGGAAAGAGTGAGATTGGAGAGTCAAGGGGGGTCCTGTGTGTGTGGAGTGCAATGTCTTGTGTCTCTTCTTCCTTCTGTCACTATTCTTCCTCATGAGAAGAGTTCACCTTCTACAGTCTCTTCCCGAAGATGATGATGAGGAAGACAACGGAACACTTCAGGTACGATCTCCCTTCTGGAAGGGAATGAATATGAGAGTATGTCGACCTATCGACTATTCCTTTCCTTCTCAAGATGGCCATCTGTTCAGTCCACTTCTAGTGTCCCCCTTCCTCTTCTTCGATTCAGAAGTGGAATCTCTTCCTCTTCTTCTTCCTACTCCTTCTAATGCATAATTTGTACTGATTGCACTCACGCAATGGTGTGAGGAGGCATGAAAGTCATCTGAAGACAACGACAGCATTCCCTTCTGAAGCTCCTTCCAGAACGTCCCTTCTCCTTCCAGAAGTTCCCTTCCCCTTCCAGAAGTCCCTTTCCCCTTCCCCTGCAGGTGGATGTCCCCTATGTCCTCTATTCAGTGTTCATCGCTTCTTCATGGAACTAAGATCTCCTCACCAGCAACATCTCGTGTTGGTCGTCCTCTTACCTCCAGAAGAGCATCAACCTTTGTCCGTCGAATGTCCATGGCCATTCCCTCACTTTCACCAGATCCAGTACCATTCTCTAAGGTAAGACATGAATAGTCTTTGTGTCGAGTTCTTTCTCTTCTTTCTTCGTAGCTTCTTCTCTTCTTCTTTTCGTCCTTAATTGGACTCTGGAGTGTTTGCTATGTGAGACGGTCAAATATGTAATGTTCTTTCATTCTGTCTTTTCGTATTGAGTGAAGAAGGAAGAGAGAAGAATTGAAAGGAAGGATTCATTTAATCAAATTAAATGATGACCATCTCTAAGTGAGAGAATGAAATGAACATGTCTCACTCCTCTCTCATATGTATACCTTGTTCTCCCTTGGCCCTTCCCACTTCACCCTTCCATCATCTCCAATTCAATTGCTCTCGTTCTCTCTTGCTGTTCTTCCAGGATGATTGTGGGATAGTCTTTCCTTTCTTCTTTCTCTCTTTTCACTCTTCCGATGCCTCTATCCAAGCATCTTTCAATCGTTCTCCACAATGGTTCATGTAAGGTCAGTAGTAGTCAATGAAGAGTCAACATAGTATGAGATATGACATTCTTTGTTCTCTTAACTCATAAAGTTCAGGTACTTTCACTTGGGGCGGATGTCCTTCCAGAATACAAACTGCAACCAACGAGGATCCATCATTGCACTATTGTCCACTATTCTCCATTCAAGGTATGTCCTATTCTCTTCCTTCCTTCAATTCGCCCTCAGGCTGTTTGGGATTGGATCATTCTCCTTCTTGTAATATACACTGCCATATTCACTCCGTACGTGGCTGCATTTCTTCTGAGAGAAGTAAGTGTAACTTTCCATTTGAATGGAGTCCCTCAGGGGTCTTCGAATGGCTGCGCATGCATAATGCATAACGAGACTGAGGTCATTTCAGGAGACATCAAAAAGGGCTCAATTCACTGAACCACTCGAGATTATCGATCTCATTGTGGATATCATGTTTATCGTAGATATCATTATTAACTTTCGAACTACTTATGTCAATGAGAATGATGAGGTTTGTTGATAGATGAAGTGTTTAGTGAAGGGAAGATATTGAAGGTTGTATCCCATCCTGGAAAGATTGCTATTCACTACTTCAAAGGATGGTTTGTCATTGACTTGATAGCTGCTGTTCCATTTGATCTTCTACTTGTAAACACTAATTCAGATGAGGTGAGTATTCCCTTTCATTTGACACATTCACAAATGAATATTTGAGTCCTCTCAAACAACAACGTTAATTGGTCTGTTGAAGACTGCAAGACTATTACGATTAGTTCGAGTTGCAAGGAAATTGGACAGGTGAGAAGTGACTGAGAGAGAAAAGTGAATGATTGTCTATAGATACTCTGAATATGGTGCTGCTGTTCTTCTTCTTCTTATGGCTACTTTTGCCTTAATCGCCCATTGGTTGGCATGTATTTGGTATGCAATTGGAAGTGCAGAATTGCCTCACAAGGAAATCACATGGCTTCATCAACTATGTACCATTCCTTCCCCTTCTATCCTTTCATATACTCTTCCTTCAGCAAAACATCTCAACGAACCATATCTGTCAACAAATGGAAGTGCTCCAACGGGAGGACCCAGTCTGAAGAGTCGATATGTTACATCTCTCTACTTTACTCTATCAACAATCACTTCCATTGGATTCGGAAATGTTTCTGCAACAACTGATTCAGAGAAGATATTCACAATAGTAATGATGATCCTTGGCTGTTAGTCTCTTCCTTCTCTTCCTCCTTTTCATCTTTCCATTCAGCTCTTATGTATGCATCTGTGTTCGGAAATGTGTCAGCAATCATCCAACGATTGTATTCTGGAACAGCTCGGTAAGTGACAGCCTCCCCTTCTCTCGTTTGTATACACACGGTTCAGATATCACACTGAGATGTCTCGCTTACGGGAATTCATTCGATTCCATCAAATACCAAATCCTCTAAGACAACGACTAGAAGAATACTTTCAACATGCATGGAGTTATACAAATGGAATAGATATGAACACAGTCAGTGTCCTTCCTCCTCTCCCTTCTCATCCTCCAATCAGGTCTTGAAAGGGTTTCCCGATTGTCTACAAGCAGATATTTGTCTCCATCTCAATAGAAATCTTCTCAATTCATGTGCTGCATTCGCAGGATCCACTCCTGGTTGTCTAAGGGCACTGAGTATGAGGTGGAGAATATTCCTTCTCTTCTTCCTCATTCCTTTTCATTCCAGATTTCGTACCACTCATGCTCCACCAGGAGATACTCTTGTACACAAAGGAGATATTCTGACTGGACTTCATTTCATTGCAAGAGGAAGTGTCGAAATACTCAATGATGACAATACAGTGATGGGTATTCTGGGAAAGGTGATCCTTCTCTTGTCTTTCCTCAATCTTGTTCTTCCTTCAGGATGATATCTTCGGAGAGAATCCCCTTCTACATGAAGATGTAGGAAAGAGTTCATGTTCTGTTCGTGCCCTCACTTATTGTGACCTCCATAAAATCCTCCGTGACGATCTCCTCGATGTACTCGATATGTATCCTGAATTTGCTGAGAACTTCTGTAAGAATCTGACAATCACATACAATCTACGGGATGTGAGTCTCCCCATTCATTCTCTTGTGTATTCTTCATTCTTTAGGAGACTCAAAGTACAAAAAAACGATTCGATCGTCACAAACTCGTTCGTCTCTCATCATCTCAATACAGAAATCCCGCTCAATGTGAAGGTGAATCTTCTTTCTTATTCATTTTGTTGTGTATGGTTTGTAAATCGGTAGTAAAGTGCATTTTTCATTCGTCTAATGCCCTTATGCGGTTATCTCTGCGAGCAATAGACTATCACTCCTAGGAGATTAGAAGAATGAGAAATGCACTTTACTACCGATTTGTAAACCCTTTTGTTGTGTTCCTTGTGTGCTAACTGTCTTGTCTAATCTGAAGACACTCGTGCCTGTTCACCTCGTCCTCGTTCTTCTTCTTCAATCTTCCGATTGCCTTCTGATGGACGAATACATTCTGAAGTCTACATGGGGGATGACCTCACAGGTCATTCATTCCTTGTCTTAATGTGTCTGTTAAGAGTAGACAGACAAGAGATTCTCTCATTTCAGAAGGTAAACAATGGACGAAGACAGATGTTGATAGAAGATTATCTGGTAAGTTCTATTATATGTTCAATGTTATGTGG
The DNA here is from genome assembly GCA_014805445.1 of Diplogasteroides magnus. Classification (NCBI taxonomy): domain Eukaryota; kingdom Metazoa; phylum Nematoda; class Chromadorea; order Rhabditida; family Diplogasteroididae; genus Diplogasteroides; species Diplogasteroides magnus. The sequence continues at coordinate 3,999 of JACMIF010005662.1, read as the reverse complement.
AGTGTCTAAGGAGGTTCTGGTGGTTCTGAGACTGCTCCTCTCCTGAAGAATGAACAACTTCTGAAGACTCTTGACCGTGGAGTGTCCATGTCATTGTCCTCTCCATCAACACTTGTCCCTCGTCTCACTTCTATTCTCAATGGTCTGTAGTTCCTCCTTGTCTAACAAGTCTTTCGTTGTAGGAGCCCCGGTTACTCGAATGCACTCAGCCAATGGAGCGACAAATAACAATGAGGAATCGAGACATTTGGCAGTTACACGAAGACTCAACACTATTGAACAGTGAGAGAATAGAAGAGAAGAAGGAAAGGGAAGAGTGATTGTAGACAATTGGAAAGAATGCAGAATGTCATGAATACAAATATGGAACTAATCATCAAATTGCTCAATTCCAATAGTGCAGGTGAATGATTCGTGAGTCTTCTCATCTGTTATTCCTTCAGGAGTCTCTTCTTCTTCTTCTTCACGTGATCATAAGAGTCCTCCTTCCTCATCTCATCCACCAATCATTCGTCCTTCTTTCATACCAAATGGTGGAGATGAAATGAGAGTATCTCGTCTTTCATCTCATGAATCTCCATCTTCTCCTCTAACAGAATCTGATACTCTATTGTAGTTGATACTTGCATTCAATGGGTACTTCCACTGTGTGTTTCATTCTGCCGTTCACTCATTCATCAACATATTCATCTCATTTGCGAGTCAATTGACGGTATTTATTCCTTTCTTCTTATGAACAGAGTTCTTTCATTCTAGTCATTCTTAGTCCTTCCATCGTCATTCTTCACGGGTCACCCATTCTAGTCAATTGTTCTCTCGTATTCGGATAGGTTATTTGATATTGTCAACGATGTGCCACAAACAAATGTTTCTTTCATAAATGAATTGAATTGACAAGGCAATGGAATGACAACCGGTAATAGAAGAAGAAAGACATCACTCGACTATTTGACGTCATTACTAATCAATACCCGTCAACTACAAACAACGAAAGACTACCAATAGTTACTAAATGAATAAACTAAATATACGATGAACGTTGAGTGATTGCAGAGTCACTAGTTGATCCATCATCTTCAATTCTCATTTCATCCATTCCAGAGTATAATTCATCTGGTCTGTCAGTCCTGAATGTTCTTCTTCTCTTATCTTCTCCTTCTCTTTCCTCACTTATTTCCATCAACAGTCCTTTCTACTCCACTTGGAGGTACATACAGACAATCCTTGACTGAACTGCTCTTTCTTCTCAATACAGCATCTCTTTTCTTTCTTATTGTCTTTGGTCTCAATGTATTGTTCTCATTGAAATTGTCTTCTTCATCATCTTCATCCTCATCTCTGAATGTCTTTATTTTCTTCCATTTCTCTTCATTACTTACCCTGATTTGGCTGGAGACCTCAACTTCTTTTGATGTCCCATACTTTTGATCTTCATCAAAGTTCCAAGAGAAGCGAATACTCTGACAGAATTCTTGATTTCTTTCTTTGTTACTCGTATAATAGGAATATTTCGTGCATCCATCGATAGTGGAAAGTGTCCATTTGAAGTGAGCCATTGATCGGACTGAAACGAATCTTATTACACATTCTCTTACTCCCCCTCTCGACCTCCAATTCAAACAGTTCAAATCTCTTCTCAGGGTCCTTCTCCATCAATTTCTGCATGAATCGAATACATTCGTTACTGATTTGATACCTAAAACTTATCCTTTTCTTCGTTCCCTCATCAATTCTTTCTAAATCGGTAGTGCATTTATCATTCATCTAAGCCCCGCGCAGCTGTTGTCTATCGAAAGTAGAGACAACCGCCCCGCGGAAATTAGACAAATGCGATTTACTTCCGATTTAGAAACCGTAATCAATTCTCACCCTTTCTTGCATGTTGGAGGAAAATGTAACTTTTGATACTTGATCTTTCTATGTAGAAGTATCATCTCCTTGTCCCAAAATGGAGCCTTCAATCCATTTCTTCTTCCCATTCCATTCCATTCCCTACCTCTCCATACACAAATGCATAAAGGGTCGCTCCCAATGCCCAAATATCCTGTGATTTGCCCGAGAAACAAGGAAGGGGAATTCCAGTCAAAACTAAAAGGAAAACATTCAATGGACAATGACAAAGGGATACTCACTCTTTGCCTGTTGGTCAGAAGGAAGACGAATTCTATTCAATTTCTGTTTCAATTTCTCTGTCTCGGTTGTGGGTTCGTCTTGTACTGAAAGGGAAGGAAAGGGTAGGGGAAAGGGAAGGAAAGGGAAGGAAAGGGCAGGGGAAGGGGAAAGGAGACTAACCATTGAGACATTCAGGAGGCATGAATGCTGGAGTTCCAGCTGTTCTTGTAAGGAATGCATCTATTCCATTGAATTCACATGAGACACCGAAATCAGCAATCTGATCAATGCATTATTCTATTTCATAAATGAACTTTCTCACTTTAATCTTTCCATCATTTCCCATCAGAAGATTTCCCGGTTTGATATCACGATGAATGACTTTCTGATGATGTACTGAAGAGGACATTAGAAGGAGAAAGATAAAGAGACTTACAGTAAGAGATGCCTAGAATCGTATCCCTGAAGTAATTCCATGCTTTTGTTTCTTTGAGTGGTTCAGTAGGAAGAACATCCATAACAGATCCTTTCTCGTGATATTCAAATACCATATATAGTAGAGGTTGTTCCCTTTCATCCAATACCTATACAAGAATGAATGAAAAGAGAACGAAATGAAGTCTCACTTCTACAAGTTTGACTACATTTGCATGGTCCAATTTCTTCAGAATGGCAATTTCTTTGTACAGATTCGATAGAAGATCGATAGTTTCAGGCGGCTCAATCAACATTTTTCCTTTTCCTTCTTCTCTTCTCACCTTTTTTCCTCTTCGTGGTGGTGGCCTTCGTAAGAATCCCATATTCTTCACCAATTTCACTTTGTCCAGTACCTTCAACTCGTTCCATTCCTTCCATGTAAATTGACTTACTTTGAGTGCGAATAGCTTCTTTTCGTCTTCTTTTGATATGGCCAATTTGATGATTCCATACGAACCCTTAGTTCATTCTCTTTTCCTTCTCCTTATTCTAATACCTGTCCAATCTCACTCATAAGTCTATATTTCTGTAGTTCAACACATTGTTCTTCTACTCCATGATCTTGACTCATATTCATCTTCGATCTTCGTAGAATGTTTTGCTGTAAAGGAATGGAATTGAATTGACTCAAGAGTATAGATACTCATCGTCTCATTTCATTCTATCATAACAAAAGGATGTTCTAACCACTCTTGGGAATAGACTCGGTCCCTCATCTTGGTCCATTGCATCACTTCTCACTAGTCTTCTATTGCCAGTTGTATCAGATTGTTGTCTTGCACCAGCCTCAATTCATTCCATTCTCTTCTCTACTCAATGAGTAACTGACTTGTAATCGTGGTCTCCAACTACTTGGAGGTCCTTCAATCCTAAGATCTGGTGGTGGGGGATCGTCCATTCCATATGTCCTTTCATCATCATCTGTTGTATCTGCGAGTGAAGGCTTCATCTGAATGAACAATATTCATCACAATCATATCAACTAAACACGACAAATGAAATAGCGAAGGGAATGGGGAGGGATACTGACCTACAAGACTCTATTGCACTTACTAACATGGAAGGGACTAATTGTCTCGAATGAGTCCTCATTTCTCTTTCTTCTCATCGATTGTGGTACAAAGAACATTGAATTCATTGATAGTGCATATTCAATTGCAACGTTGCCTTCATATTCCTTCCTACTCAGTCCTACCATGAAAAGTCAATAGTAAGCTGAGGCAACGGAAACTATTCCGTCCCAACAAATGTCGTCGAAATGAATGAAGAATTCTCTCTACTCTTGTTGGCAAATGACTACGGATGAGAGAATTAAAGGAATGAAAAGAAAGACATGCGGCAAGTGGAAAAAGAAATGGATGGAAAGATAAGGTATAGAGGAGTGAAGGGAATGAGTGAAGAGAGAGGGGG
>JACMIF010005661.1:0-10325 GCA_014805445.1 Diplogasteroides magnus | reverse complement strand
CGTGGATAGTAGGTGCCTTCAATCCGGATAGGAAGAGGTAGAGCGCGATATGGCGAATGTGCAGAATAGTAGGAACGAAATTGTGGGGCATTACTCCTGGAGTATGAGCGGGAGGAATGAAACGAAAGATTGTTTACGTGTGGCAGAGGTTGCACTTATCACGTGCATGAGCGCGCTGCATAACAATACACAGAGGCTGAGAAATATATTTTTGAATGTCCATGTCACACTACTTTCCGAACAACCTAATAATTAAATATGGTATTGTCACAGAATTTAATCACTTCGTCTCAAACACTTCGCCCATTATTGGTTTGACTCTTGCGGAATGCTGTCATTTGGTTACTAAAGGTGAACAGCTTTTCTTTCTGGGGAAACATTTTGTAGAGATACTATTATATTTGTGCTTGTATTTTGCATGTTCTTGCCCACATATGTAGCACTTATTGTTAATGTATCAGTCGGCGACAATCTATGTCATACTCTTTCATTTAGGTGCCAAAATCAGGGATTTAAATTTGAATGGTGTGATTTCGAATGAATTTGCCCAAGTCATTAGACACCTTATTGATTCTTCTCTTGAGGTAAGCTGTTCTGTCGTTTTTGCTTTCCGTTTGAAACTGAATTGCAGCTGCACCTTAGCTGCGATTTTGATTCCTCCGAGCTGCTCATGAATCTTGTGCAAGGACCGAGGTTTATTATCTCATGCATTATGTTTTTACCTTTTGAACACTAAGATCACATATTGATTTGATATGTTAGATGTTAAGGAATCACTCGCTTCTATGTTGCCTAATAGAAATTACATGTTTTTCAGGGACTTGTACTTTTCCGTTTGCGGTAATTATTCAATGCTGAATGATGAATTCTTCCGCAATGCAGGACAAGGAATGCTGACGATGAAGCAGTGGATGTAAGTGAATGAATCCTCTGTAGCATTGTATTTGCTGTTGTTACAGGTCCTCCTCCATTCGTCACCAAAGACCGTCAATCTGTTCCTGTTTGGCGCTATGGTTGCTGATGTAATTGGTGGAGCGAACAGCGCGGTAAGTAGTAGAGACCTCGAAATGAGTCCGAATCGAGTCACTTAGTGCATTCCTTCTCTCTAATTCCTTCCAAGCTGTTGTCTATCATCTGCGAGAGACAACCGCTCCTAATGAATTAGAGAAAAGTAATGCACTAAGTGAATCGATTCAGACTCATTTCGAGGTCTCTAGTTAGTAGGCATCTTTGGATACGCATGTGAATTATTACTAACAGTTCCTGCAATTCATTTATTAATTTTTTATTTATCTTACTTCAATAACGCTGTGAAGAAAACAGGTGTACTATCACATACATGTTCAGGGTTGGGGGTGCGTCGGGATAATAGGCGCGGCGGTTCACACTACACTCAGAGAGTGCATTAGGAAAAGGCGCAGTCCGCCGACGAATGGGGGGGGGGTTTCCGATTCAAGCCCAGACCTACCGTACTTTCCGTGCGGTGGTGCGCACATGTTATTTCTCACTGAAGTGGTCTCCTGCCTCATTACTATCCTATTCGGAGCGCCGACACACCCCGCATAGCGCAGTGGGTAGCGAGCGCGTTTTACACCCGCGAGGTCAATGGTTCGATCCTCCAGTCGGACCGTTTGGCCAAGTGGTGTGCAGAGTGCATTATACACCAATGTGCCCCTTGAATCGCCGTGTAGGAGATCTACAGCTCAACCTATCCTTCTTTATATACGTAAATAATATAAAAATGCATGTTCAGCTCGAATTGGGTGCAGAATCGACGGAAAGTGAGTTCCATCACGACGAGGGCGTCATGGCTTTCAAACACCATTTCACCTATGGAGGTGGTAAAGTGAAGGTCGAATCGTCATTGTTCATTTTGACTCGCCACGCTAACATCTGCATGCGTAATCAGTAGAACAACCAATTTGCTACTGAAATTGTTCTGGCCACGAATATCTTGCTACATCGGTGAACCTAACGTTTACTTGGTATAAGGGCAACAGTTTCTGCTTAATATTCACTTTTTGTATGAGCTGTCATTGGTTCGCTCTTTCTTATGTTTACAATTCCTTCTAGAATTTTTCAATGTTGCAAACTTCCCATCTCATCTTGTATCATTTCGTTTTGAGGTTAGTTGTTGATAGTTTTGTTCAGTAGTTTTGTCCAGAAATTTCGTGCTACATTGTCAACCCATTATAGCGATAATGACTTCTGTCTCCACTTCTTTTTCATACAATCATTGCACTTCTTTATTGTACTTCATTGCACACAATGCCTGATCTATTTAGTCCGTTAATACGCCCGTCGTTAAGATACTGAAGTTTCCAATCCGATCGACTTTTGTTCTTGTTTCCGTGGTATACAAAATGAGAAGTGTCATTTGATTTCCAAAGTGAAAGTGAGTCATGCGAACTCTTTCTCACCTAAAATTGTACTAAGATTTCTGCACATGTTATAATGTCCAGCCCTCGACTGCATTTTCACGTTATTTATTTTGCCTTTATCCATGTTTACTGGGATTTAGTGTAAGACCAATCATAATTTCATAAGGCGTTTGACCAACATGATGTAATATTTCGCAACATAGTGCTACATGAAATAACAGCGAGCGCGCGCGTGCGTGCGATATTTTTGGCGGGAAAGTAGGAGATGCCGGGTTGAACACTTTCGTTCTCCTTTCAATACACTCTGAGCATGTATTTATGAACTCAGTTAACTTCTTTTTGAATTTTTCTTCATTAAGGAAGGGAGGGAAAGCGAATTGCCTGCCTCCATTCTATTAATCTCGTCATTTTCTTAATACAACAGTTTAATAATCATTGCGAAAATTGTGCTTGGGGTGCGATGACATTCGGGGAAAATATATGCAGCCATATCCATACTCTCCGTTTTGCAATAGTTTCAAAATCGAGTATCTGTTATTGCATTTTCTCTAATGCCGTGCGCGAGATATATTTTATTTCTAACGTTCTTAGGTGGCAGAATGGCTGAAAATGAGCCCCCGAAGAAGATGATGAAGAGTGAAGTGAATGAAGATGAGACCGGTGTCTTCGTCCCTCTGATCGATCTCCCCATGGGAATGCAGTTGGGTATGTACGAGTACATGGATGGGTGGACGGCCAATGAACTCAGATAGTTTATATACTAGGCCATGCTTTCTTTTTTGCAGTCTTCTTGAATTCTGCTAAGTGTTCGTTGAATTTTATAATTCGACATTATGCCTTGGAGAAGAAGCGGCTTGCCCCATGTATCTGTCGCCATTCGCGTAACTAGAACTGTTGTTAGCCAAGCAATAGTTTTGCACACAGTAACTATCAATTTATGTTTTCAGTGAACAGGACTGCTGACCAAGGAGCGGCCGCGTCTTCTTTTCCATTTGGTCTTTTCCCTCCTGAGGTACAACTGGCTGTCTTCAAACGCACTGATGCTCGCACCATGAATTCAGTCAGACAGGTAATTCATTTAGTCGATTACTTCATGTTTATGTTCACAAACTCAGGTGGACACTTTGCGAAGGACAATGGTGGATGAGAATCCCGTTTTCTTTCAGAACACTCGTCTAATTCCCTGGTGAAATAACTATTGAAATTCCGTTAGCGAATACATTTGCAGTGTTTCCCTGACACGGTCCGAGCATCGTGAAGGTGCGGTGTCTTTTTCCTTCGATGAGCATTGCAAGAAATGTGGCCAAAGACGCAAAGCGGTACGTACTAGACAATATCTGAGCAGTTTGTCCTTTTAAGAACAATAATTCAGTAATAGTTTCCAGTACTCAAAATATTTGAGTAATTTGCAGATTAAACTCGATTTCGTGGATTTGTAGTGTGTAAAAGCTCATCGTCTCTTTTGCGAGGGATGCAAAGGTTCAGAATTATAATAATTAGATACTAATTTTAAGCATATCGCAGATCCTTGTTCTGATCGTGAGAATATAGCAGATTCGGGTGATGAGGACCGCAATGTAGAGCATCACTTCTATGATACATCGGGCATTATTGGATCAACGTTTGAGGAGTGCTCCAAGCTTATTACCAGAGGTTAGTCACTAAGGTTCAGAAAGCAAGCGTTTTCACTCTTCCCGTGCTTGCTTTGGGAAGCAGTCTTATTCAAGCGCTTGGATTTCAGAATAATGAAATGCAAGCACTTGAATTAGACTAATACGGAATTTAATTTATTTTAATTTATCATGTACGTAAGTGAAGGGGCGGGCTGATGACTGATGGAGGGGCCAACCATGTTGGATTTATTAAGTTGTACGGAAAGTAACTATGTATTTCTTTGAACAATCATATCTTGACCGCGACGAATAGCATAACCAAGGGACATGCACTGGCATATGGTGGGGTCATGCCCTGCTCCTAGCCGACTCCGCTCACTCTCCCTCTCCGCAGGCACTCCGGCACGATTGTTCAAACTTGGCAGACCCATGATTTTCGGGCAACACTTTTTTTTTGGCCGTATTTTTCGCGAAGTTGGTATAGAATCCAACTATCAACTGATTCTTGTAGACAAGTGATAGCCCGACATGCCTGGATAGCCGATTGCTCAAATTTCTATTTTGAACGGAGTTATGACCGAAAACCCAAGACTATGCCAAAAACTGGCAAAATGCAGTTAGCCACACGTGCTTCTCAGATTATGCGTAGAATTGCTGTAGTATCAAAACTGTGATTCGTGAACTTGAAAGGATAAGAATGAACCAAATGATTTTGTCAAAAATTCCAAAATCAACATACGCAAAAATCACATTTTTGGCCACTCTAGCCGTATTTCAAGTGCAATCCGTGTCTCCAACAATAGTTTTGATACTACAGATATTCTACGCATAATCTGAGAAGCACGTGTGGCTAACTGCATTTTGCCAGTTTTTGGTATTGTCTTGGTTTGTCGGTCATAACTCCGTGAAAATTAGAGATTTGAGCAATCGGCTGCCCAGGCGTGTCGGGCTATAACTTGCCTACAAGAATCAGTTGATAGTTGGATTCTATTAGGTTGAGGCATAAGTTCTGTCATATATGTTCTGTCTATTTTCACATCGATTATCTTCGTACAATCTGATATTAGCCAATCACCGTAATTATCGTATATTCCCTCACTAACTGCCACCATCACCAGCCTCTGTCGCAATAACGCGCCGCGGCGCGCTTTTTCGAAGTTGGCCTACTCGCGCGCATTTACCCCTTTTTGGAACACTTTGATTCGCCCCGGCTCGGGCAAAAGAGCTACCTCGAAGGTCTCAACGGTAAATTGTAGCCAGCCAGACGGCCGATAACTGATTTTTTTCTTCACCCAAATTTCAATATTCGTGGAGTTACAGCGGAAATAGTGGAAAAAACTTTTCTGCGTGCAGCTAGGACCTCGTGCTTCTCCTAGTTGGAGGGTAATAGTAGGAGTATTAAAAATTTGTTTGGGGAGCCCGGAAAAATCAAAACGGGGTATCTTATTAACGTTTTGTCAAAAAAAACCATACCGGTATAGGCCCATAAACAACATTTTTGAATACAGTGGCCGTATTTCAAGCCGTAAATGATCCATATGTGGTAGTTTTAATGCTCCTACTATTACCCGTCAACTGGGAGAAGCACGAGGCCCTAGCTGCACGCAGAAAAGTTTTCGGTTTCTTCCACTGTTACCGCTGAAACTCCACGAATATTGAAATTTGGATAAAGAAAAAAATCATTGTTATCAGCCGTCTGTCTGGCTACAATTTACCGTTGAGAACTTCGAGGTAGCTCTTTTGCCCGAGCCAGGGCGAATCAAAATGCTCCAAAAAGGGGTAAATGCGCGCGAGTAGGCCAACTTCGAAAAAGCGCGCCGCGGCGCGTTATTTCGACAGAGGCTGGTGATGGTGGCAATTAGTGAGGACTTGTGTTGGGAGTATACGATAGTTACGGTGAATGGCTAATATCAGATTGTACGAAGATAATCGATGTGAAAATAGATATGACAGAACTTATGCCTCAACATAATATATCAACTCCACGAAAAATGCGGCCAAAAGTCCAAGAGTGTTGTCTGAAAATCATGGGTCTGCCAACTTTGAACAACCGCACCGGAGTGTCTGCGGAGAGGGAGGGAGAGCGGAGACGGCTAGCAGGGCACACCCCACAATGTGCCAGTCCATGCCCCTTGGTTATGCTATTCGTCGCGGTAAAGATATGATTGTTCAAAGAAATACATAGTTACTTTCCGAACAACCTAATAAATCCAACATGGTTGGCCCCTTTTTGTCGGAATGAAGTGAGACTAAATTGCTTGTAAGCGCTTGATATCAGTAACCTTTTAGTTGCTTCTACGATTTTTTTCAACTCTTCTTTTCGACGTGTTTTATGCAACGTCAGGTGCTCGAATTGGACAACTGGGCGTGGATAGATGCCATCTCACAATTGAACTTGTCCATTCTCTCAGGCATCTCGTGCATTCGTCTGTTTCTGTGAGGGAATTTACTGTCCTTGAATTTTCCGGTTTGCATATCAACTGTGCGACTAGAGACAAGACTGCATTTGACTGATAGGATCTGAACACAATAGAGAACGAGAATATGATATTGGATTGACTGAAGAGAGAAGAAGAATTAGAAGGAGAATTAATCAGAGGGTGTCAAAATGAGTCTGGGGACTTTAGGAACAACTTCATTGTATCTGCTTCGAGAAAATCGTATTGTTCACAACTTCGCCGTTAGAATTATGATTTTATTTAAAATTTGCTAACTCTTCTGTATACGGTATTTATTTATTTCTTTTCCAGCTGTCTCTTTGCAATGTTAGCTGGGAATCCTCAGAATCCTTCAAGAGCCTTCTTCTCGAGCCCAAGTATTTATGTCGTAGTACGCTAATATATTTCGACTGTATTAAGGGAACTGATGTGGCATCAATCGTTCATACCTGACGAAACGCATAGTCTTATGGATGATGAATTCTTCCGCAATGCTGGCCGAGGCAAATTGGAAGTGAGAGGGGGGTGAGCTATATTGTATAATATTTATTTCGACATGTTAACTCTCATTATTTGTGAGGATTTGTACTTGCCAGTTGAACGGAAACTTCCCCTTCTGTTATATCAGAGATCTTTAAGAATGGGCCTCCACATGCGAAAACACACCCTAAATAGTGATTCCAAAGAATATGTGATGTTCACTGATTTCTTTACGGTTTTTATGATTATGCGTTCTAGTATCAGGATACTCAGCCAAGAAACAGTGCCTACGACGGATTCTCAGCTCAAACTGCTTTTTGGCAGAAATGATCAGTACGACATCAACATTTATCCTATCTCCGGCTTCACTGTAGAGGGACTGAGACAAGCCGTACAGGTATATTTCACCCACTTTCATTATGTGTAATTCCGTATTCATTAACGTATCAAAGCATTCGCTCGGATAATGCGATGGTACAAAAACGTCTAACAAATATCATTGCTTTATGAAGTATGAAATCTGCTCTCTAGGTCCTCCTCTCTGCCTCTCCAAAGGAAATTAAACTTCGCATGAAATCTGAATTCGCCGATCTCTCCGCACTCTCGGTAGTTTTTTTGACGTTTCAACACACAATTTATAACTTTAAAGAAACGATTGGAGTCCGAGACCGTGAAGGCTGAATTGGTGGAGAATGAAGGAAAAATGATGAATTGTTTCAAATACAGTTGTGGAGACAGGACAGTAACTGTGCAGATAACATTTATCGATTATTTTGAGGATGAAGACTATTATTTTCTTGCTTGCACTATCATTAATATTGGTTGTGATTGGTATTGATTTTTGTACGAGTGTAGAATACTCAATTATGCATTATCAATCACTCGCGTTTCCTTCTTGTTCCTCACTCATTTTCCGTTATTGTAAGGTTAGTGACTACAAGGCGAATAAGGGTAAGATCTTCCCGTGTATAATTCATCTCACAATTGAGCATGTCCAATCTCTCAGACATCTCGTGGATTCGTCTGTTGCTGTGAGCTAATTTACTGATCTTGTGTTTCCCCGGTTTGTATAGCAACTGTACGACTAGAGGCAAGATTCTTCTAATTATGGGGGCTAATTAATTATTCTTATGATAGCCTGCCGCCCGATTATTCTACACCCTAAATCAGCGAACTCTCGGTGACTGTCAGTCACTGACTGATGTTGAAAGTCAGCGACTTCTATGTCGAAAGACAGTTACTGATTTTCAACCACCTCATGCAAATATCCGGGGTTTCAATAAAAATAAGTGCATTTTCACGCTCACATTTATTTGTGATGCCAATACGTATTCAAATTCACTCAAAAATTTCAGTCGTTCGTTCAATGTTCAAAGTCGATGATTTTGAAAAAGAGTTGAATCTCAGCGAACACGTCGCCAGGTTTGAAAATCGGTGACCTAGGACCTCGGTGATCGATTTTGAAAACCGGCGACATCAGAGAAAGAAAAATAGCGTACCAAATGGTGAGAGCCAAAATAGCCTCGCCGGATATGCTTTTTTCACACTCTCAACAGCACGTACTAATTCTCCTTTCTCTGATCTGCTCGATGAATGTAGCCGAGCTGTCCCGAAAATAAGTCAGCGAACTCCCGACGTAAACTCGCTGACTTTCAGATAATCCTGTACAAAATGAGGGGGAAGGTCGTCACTGACTTTCGTGAAAATAGCTCAATGATTTTGTCAAAATCAGTGACTGGTTTTTGGGGTAGATTAATCGCGCTGCTTGTTTGTATAACAAAACATAGCAACTATACGACTAGAGATAAGACTGTGTTTGACTAATAGGATCTGAACACAATAGATACGAGAATAAGATATAGGTTTGACTGGTATAGAATTGAGTCTGTGTACTTTAGGAACAACTTCATTGTATCTGCTTCGAGAAATTCGCATTGTTCACAACTTCACCGTTAGAATAATGATTTTATTAAAAATTTTGCTAACTGCTCAATATACGGTATTTACTTATTTATTTTCTAGCTGTTTCTTTCCGATGTTCGCTGGGAATCTTCCGAATCCTTCAAGAGCCTTCTGCTAGAGTCCAAGTATTTACATCGCAATACGCTTATATATTTAGACTGAATTAAGGGAGCTGATGTGGCATCAAATTTTAAAATCATATGAAACACGTGTAATGGACGATGAATTCTTCAGCAATGCTGGCCGAGGTAAATTGGAAGTTAACTGGGGGTGGTGAGCTATATGCTTTTGCCAATGGTTATGTTGTTTTCTTAGGAGAAAGTCCGTGCCTGTGACCGATTCGCAGCACAAATTGCTTTTTGGCAGAAATGATTCGAGTGAAATTCGCATTAATCAAATCTCCGGCGTCACTGTAGATGGACTGCGGCAAGCTGTACAGGTATTTTCAAACTGATACGTCATTATTTGGCTAACCTCTTTATTGACGCAGCAAAGCATTCGGTAATACAATGTAATGGCCTTAAAAGGTTGAAAAATACCGCTGCGGTGTGAAGTATGAAAGGTCCTTTTAGGCTCTCCTCTCTGCTTCTCCGAACGAAATTAAACTTGTAACGAGATCTGAATTCGCCGACCTCACACTCTCGGTATTTTTAAAAAGGTTTGACGTCGAATTTATAAATTTAAAGAAACGATTGGAGTCCGAGACCGTGAAGGCTGAATTGGTGGAGAATAATGAAAAATAATGAATTGTTTCAAATACAGTTGTGGAGACAGGACAGTAACTGTGCAGATCGCAGTAGCCAATTATTATGTTGGTGATGCTGAGACTGCCATCTGTACTATTTGTGATCAGTGTTGATTTTTGTACGATTGCGAAATATTCGGTTATGTGTTCGCTTGTGTTTCCCTGTTGTTCCTCTCACTCATTTTCTGTCATTGTTTCTGTCAAGTTTAGCTATTACAAGAAGATTAAGATGTTGCCATGTCTAATTCTGTAAAGCATGTTTTGTTACGACGTTATGATAAAGGGAAAGTCTGCAACATTAAATTAGTTTCAGTGAATGGCTCTTTAATCCGTGTCAGTTTAATGTTGAAAGTTGTCGTGATCTGCTGCTTTTTACTCACTCATTGAAGAACTAGGTGCACTTGACATTCGTCTAGTCTCATTTCCCTTGTGCTCTCAAATGGAACGCTCACTAAAGAGTAGGCGAATAACGAATGAATAGTTAATTCGAAACCTTAGTCGTTGCAACTACTACAGTTCAAATTACATTCTCCAGCAGGGAATGGCACAAACGCGTTGTTCTCACCCGCCATCGGTCGATAAGAAATCAGGGAAAGTGGTCATGTATTAGGTTGTTGCATAAGTCTTGTCACATTGGTTCATTAGGTGGTGTTTGCTAGCGAGGAACTCGTTTTAGGTATGGTCACCTATGTCATCATGGACTATG
>JACMIF010005658.1:0-10330 GCA_014805445.1 Diplogasteroides magnus | reverse complement strand
CACGTGTAGACTGAATATGTCTATAATCACTATTGAATGCACTAGCTGATCTAACAAAGAAGCTGTTTTTACGGTAGAGTTGACGAGTGGATGTATTGAAGAGAGTGAAACCTGGTCCCCGCAAGGTTGACGTACGGATAGTGTAACGATGGGCATGTTTGTGGGAGAGGCGGGTATGTCCAAAAACCAGCTTGTACAGCATTTTCATATCTATGTCCTTGCGCCTTTGAAGGAGGGTCGGTAAATTCAACTTTTTGTTTCTTTCAGTTGAAGAGGGAATCGAAGGGCGTTTGAAACCATAGCAGCGGGTGAAAATTCGTCTAGTGAAGTAATTCTGGGCTCTTTCTAGTTGCTTAATGTCTGCCTGTTTGTAGGGAGAAAATACAGTAGAACAACTTTCCAGAATTGGTCTGACATAGATTTGATAGGCTTTTAGCAAGGTATCTGGGTTGGGAGATTTAAGAGCTCGGAGAATCATATGAGAGGAATTCATTGCCTTTTCAGTGATCAGTTTGCAATGTGCAGAGAATTTAAGGTCCTTGTCTATAATAATCCCAAGGTCACGAGTTTCATCATTAGATTGAAGAGGGGAGGAAGAGATGGAATAGGGATGTTTGGGATTGTAATAGGATCAGAGTATGATTCTATAATATTTTCACAACATCCATTCACAGATGAATGGCAGTATTTGTGTACATCTGGCTGTTCTCCACAAACCGCGAGTCGTCATTATGGTGCATTCGCCTTCGTCGGGGTCTGGAGAACCTAAACTTACATTTTCAAAATAAAATCACTGCGGTGGACAAAGTAACCGCACACGAAGATTTGCGAAATTCCTGGCTGGCATAAAGTAAATCTTGTTAAGATTATTCAATATGTTTCGGTGCGAATTATTGAAAATGAGCACTTAATTAAGGCATGACAGCTCCGCTTGGTTAAGAAAGAAAGAAGATCTTCCTTTGTCTCCCACGTAGAAACAGATGATTGGATCATTCGAATTCAGAAATTTAAGCAAGTACAATCAGATTCACCTTGCTCAAAATTGATGTAATCCAACGTCGACCGATCGCTCCACACCCAACTCAACTCTCCTCCATTCGTGTTGAAAAGGCCGATGTGAATGCCGTTCAAAAGACCGTTGGCGACTGCAGTTCGACGAATGAAATCATTGTCCTAAAGTGCAACACAACTCGAGGATCTTACATCATAACTACATGAATCCCGTGAATTGGTCTGTGACTTTTCAAAGTTTACGCCATGACTAAAGAAGACAAAAAAATGAAATGAGAAAGTGCGAATTGCAAACCCAGGCTCTCTCCGGACGGCTTCTCTGATGACGTAGCACTAATGATTGAATGAAACGCGTTCACCCACTTTATTTGAGTGGAGGGAGAACAGATGACCACCAAGGGAATCACAGGTTGCTTCAGCATCAGTCCAGCTCGCAGCGTTTGTGAAAAGCTTCATGCACTTTGAGTCTCCTGGTAGCACAATACCAAAGTTTCTACAGCTTTGATCTAAATGGAATGCGTTTCGTTGTTCTGACTGACTGAGGATTCTGGAACCTCTGGTGGTTGTTGTCGGAAGTTGTGTTGTCGTCCTTGTCGTCGTCATTAGTTTCGTAGTAGCGGGGCTTGTAGATAGAGTTTCTAAATCGGTAGTAAAGTGCATTTCTCAATCATCTATTGTATTCGAGACAACAGGTCCGAATGAATTAAACAGATAAAAACTGCACTTTACTGCTATTTTAAAACCCTACTTGTAGTGGGCCTGGGGCTGGTTGTTGGTTCGTAGGTTGTGACAGGTGCAGGCGTTGGCGAAGTGACAGGCCTTGTAGAGCCGTGAAAAATCATATGAAACAAGCTCGGTAACAGTCTTGATTAATATTTCAACATGAATGATGTGAATAATGGTATACCTCAGATGAGTAAAATGACCATGAAGAAGTGGCAGACTTACTTGGAATTCGCTTCGTGCACGCAATTGTGTGCCACCTGGTGCTTTTGTCATAACAGCCCCATCTGTGATTTATGAAATATGCATCTCCCATCATCACAAAGTGGAATGCAGGATTCCAGGATGCCGGATTGCCTTTAAAGAAGCCGTCAGGGGAGATTGCGGAAGCGCTTCCCGACGGGATAATCAATAACTTTTGTTCTCTCTATAGTTCTCTCTGTATCGATTACCCCGTCGGGAAGCGCTTCCTCAATCTCCCCCCGACCGCTTCATTAAAGACGTCGTAAGTATGATTCAAAAACGAAGTATTTAGGCTCCAGAACGAATTTTCTGGAATTTGACTACAAAATAGCTAACTTCAGCTCAATAGTTATGAAGATAATATCAATGAAAAGGCGAATATACTAACAAAATAGCGATTCATAATCAACAACCGTGCCGTCCGCCCAGTAATATTGCAGCAACGACGTGCACTGGAGGCCGATCCAGAACCAATACTGCTCTTCTTTCGCTTGCTGACCAATGCTCGCTTTTACAGCATCTCTGAGATCTTGATTCTCCTGAATCATGTTCAAGCGGTAACCGAAAAAAATGGATTTCCTAATCTAAAGCAAAGGGCATTGCTCATTTGTCTAATCACTCGGATCAATTGTCAATCGAACGTTGATATAATCGAAGGTTGGAATAATACACTGTACTGTTGATTTTGAAACCTCGTAAGAAAATTTGATGTGAACTGCTGCGTATGTGACTATTTTTATAACATTATGGCGCTAAAATCAACGAAGCAATCTTTGATATTTGAGCGATAATGATTAGAGTTGGCAGAAGAAACGCGTTCATTCTCGGTTGACCGAGCAGACTGGCAATCGAATGAGCAATCTGGTCGCAATCATAGCAACAATTGTCTCGCTCCACATCTGTCAACTCTAATGATACACAGTCTGGCTCATAAGTGGGGGGCGATCTGACATGGGGGCCGGAAGTTTTGCTATTTTGTCCTCGCCATACTGTATTTCCGTCATTCACCCACCTTGTCACTGTGAACTGAGGGAAGATATGCACCAACGGAGTTGCACGTTTGAAGAGCATCGCCATACAAAAAGTCCGATCCGCTCGAAACTCTCGTATATCCACAAATTGTCTCTGTAGGCGTCGTGTACCACTGAGTGAATTTCGGGGGACACGTTGATTTTACTAAAGATATATTTTTCAGAAATATTCGTTGCACGACAACTTACCGACAACGACAATCAAACTGAATATGTTGAAAAGGATGAGCTTCATAAACACAGTAGAATATTAGTCCGGATTGGTTGCGTTATTTTGCTATTAAAGCGTGATCGAGGTGGAGTGAAAATACCGTCTGAAAGTGCTCGTGTTAGAATGGGCGAGGTTGAAAGGTGCATTGAGCTGACATTGAAGGCTGATATTAGTCTCCTGATTCACTGATAAAAATATTTCGATGAGAGTGTGCGCACACGCCTACTGATAAGATGAATTTAGATTGTCGATGACTAATTTGCCATGGGCACATTGAAGACTAGAGACGTTGTCGACTTGTAAAAAGGTAAAGGTGCTGCCACGTCAGGCGATAACGCTAGGAGGCGCCCACCGGTAAGGCCGGCTGCTCTTAGGACTACGTAACCCTGCTTGTCCAATGTGCTTCTGGGTACGTTACCATTCATAACCGTAGTTACTACCAATCTACCGCCCCGGAGGGTAGATTGGTAGTGACTTGTTTAGGCAGGCAGCGTCATTTACCCTGTCCTTCCTCGTCATTTGGTGCATGATCAGCTCTGCAAATGCATTTTTGCAGAACAAACGTCATTGAATCGTCGTTCAAAATCTTAATTCACACGTTGCCTAACCGCGCCTCGACTCTCCGACCCCCTGTCGTCTCTAGTTGGCTGCAACACGCTGGGAAGATTTTAGAGGTTCGAATTTCCCCTTTTAGGCCTGGTAAAAGGTATAAAGGCTCAGAAATGCTCGTCGTCAGAATCAGCTTCTGCCTGGGGTTTCAACAATGCAACACGCGTCGTTCTTCGTGCTTCTCGTCGTGGCTTCAATCACTGTGTCGCAGTTCGAAGAGGATGGAAGGTTAGACATTCCAGCCGAAGTGTTGCGGTACCTATTATCATGCATCCTAACTGAACTGTTATTCCTAGTACGAGTCTCACACCTGGATGCCACCCTGGTCTCTCATTTTACGTGCTATTTCGTCGTCACGGGATATGTTTCAAAAGTGAAATATATAGACTAGAGGAACAGTTCAGTTAAGATGCATAATATCTACGCTCATTTCGACTTTCTCATCGCAGTGAGCGCCAATAAGAGAGGGATTGGTTATACCAAAGCTATAACGGCTCCGAAAGGACATTACGTAATCGTTCGCACAACGATCCATAGATTGTTTTCAGTTTCCGAGCAATGGGCGGCGATTACAGCGATGGAGGAAGGTTAGAATATATAGGAGTCTTTCTTCAATGAATGTTCAATGAAGTTTTTGAATGATACCATCCAACCATATGAGTGACAAGGCCAGTCAAAGGGAAGGCTCCATCTAGACTGATCTTAGCAGTGTGATCGGCAGGAATGCCCCTAATGGGATAATTTCCTGAATACCAGTGCAACTTTAACCTTATCTACCTTCATATTATCTGATTTAGTAAAAAAATTAGCGATAAATTTACAATGTTTTCAGTTTTCGGGCCATGAGCGACTATGGTGGTTTCGGAAGGTAAGCATCCATTAAAACTTCAGTGAATTATATAATTTCCGTAGTGCACGAAATGATACCTCTTCTCTTCCATTTCTAGACACACTTTTAGATCCTTTTAAAGAAGGTATACACATTTTATTTTTCAGCTTCCGAGTCATGGATGACTACGACAATGGAGGAAGGTTGGCGTTTTATTCGGCACAATTTTTTCAAATTATATTTAAATATATTGGTAATAATATTAGTATAGAGGCGAAAAAGAAAAAAATATACAATAAAAATATAGAGGAAAAGGGAAACCGATAAAAGGACGAATACATACAATTTTTGCAGCCGAGTTTCCGCGCCGCGCAGACGTTGCGCGCCACCGAAGCCGTGCCCGAACTGGCACCTTCCGGGTAGGGATCGCATTATGGAACGTTATTAACTTATTCATTTCTTTTATTATTCATTTCTAGCCGTCGCACTTCATTTCAAGCTGTTGTCTTTGCGAAGGGAGAGACGACCGCTAGAAATGAAGTTAGACGGTTGGAAATGAACGGTTGTCAATATCTTTCCATAATGCGATCTCTACTTCCAGGAGAAAGATGCGCGGCGAACTATCCTGAACCATACCGCTCAAGATACTGTGCGAACGGCTACTATGCGGGATTCAATAACGTGGAGCGAAAGAACAATTGGGTATACCCGTGCAATTTCCATGGCCCATGGGCCAAGGCGAAGTGCTACAAGGGCTTGGTGCTGTCTAAAGAGTGCCAGAATCCGGTGTGTCTTTGAACAACAGTGAATCTTAAGTGTTGTCAAAAATCAATAACTATTCGATAAAGTGATTCATAAAATTTTACTGTTCAGAATTTATGTATAAAAGGCGGCCAGTTCCACAAAATAGGAAAGCTTTTGCTTGGGATGTGATTCAATTCCTCGCAACATAATTGCAACACAAATGAAGCGGCATAGCATGGTCGTCGAATTCGATGTCTTTGGGAAAATCTCTTGTATTCGGCTTAACCGTAAGTTTTGTAGCACTCTTTGCAATAGGGCACATCTTTTGCACAATATTGGTTCTTGGCAAAGTCACAGTCCCCGTAGCTTAACTTAGTAGGATAAGCCCTTGCATTTTTATCTCAGCAGCTGCAAGCGCACAACTGTTCCCGAGACGTTTTTCTTTAATGAATTCTTTGTACTTGGCGGAATTGCAGTATTCTTTCGTATCGGTTGAATGCAATGTTCTAATTGCGATTGACTTAAATACTGCGTAGCTGGTGCTCTTTCCGTTCTTCGTAAAATAAAGGTTGGAACGAAAATTATGTCTGGTAGACAAAGGTTCAGTATTTTCCCACACACCTTTCTCACACTCTGTGGTCTCTACTGAGTATTGTAGACAGGTTTATGTACCATTGTGCCATGCTTTCTGGCGGAATTGTCATTCTCCATTTTTTTACTATCACATTCATTCGTCTAATCTCTTTTATCATTAGCTATTTCACATGGGGCAGTGGCTTGAAAGAAGAATGATACTTGAACCTCACATTTCATTATGAAGCCCTAGTTCGTTCAATCATCTATGCATGCTCACTTGCGACTGCTCGCTCAGTTCGGCCATATTGTTTGCGGTGAGTGTATTTCCATCGCATGTTTAGCCCACGTCATTATCATGCATTAGTATGGAACTGTTTCTACCGGATGCGGCCACTACGTTTGGCTAATAAATTAAGCATTTTCTCGCTTCTAAGCGCTAGTTCGTCGTTGCTCCGACCTCCTCTCGTGATTATCTGATCTGAATAGGTTTTCGATATTTTTACAACAGTAAAAAGTATAGGCAGGAAGAACAGTTCGGTATACTTGAGATGATAATTGATGCATTTAAAGATACATAATTTTTAAAAACGATCATAAAAGGAACATGTTTCAGCATGCGCTATCATAGCCAACGCAATGCTCATCTTCCTGCTGATTTATTATTCTCGGAAAGAGATCGGCACTTATAAATACCTGCTGCTGGCCTTCGCGCTGAATGGCATTTCGTTTTCTATCATACAAGAAGTGATCAGTCCGGTTAGTTAAGCGCTTCAAATATGGGAAGTCGACCATGGTCGACCCCTCCTCGAATTTTTGGTGAATGCTCAAAGATGCGGGTTTCGGTAGATTATTGGGTGACCTTTCACCTCGGCCAGAGGCTGAAGGAGATGGGGAGAGAGATGAGGAAAAGATTACTGCAATGATTTGACGAAAAATGAAAGAGAAAACAAAGGAATAATCATAATGTTGTGTTCCACAATAAAAAAAAGTATCCGCGTTTAAGATTGTAATACACACCGTACGTACGTTCGCGATCGCCAGTGCTCGTTTTTACAGTCTGGTGAGCACTCATTTTCGCAACTGTTTTCCGACTTGCATTGCTATTGCATAGGCATTGCTTAGTCGGTTAGTTTGCAATATTTACAGTTTAGCATGCGATTTCCCTCCACGGAGCATCGCTGGCAACTACTTTCGTACTTATGGACTTTCATTTCCTTTACAGATATTGGGCGGTGATGAAGTACTCTAGTATCTGCTGAAACAACATTTTTTTTTATTATTTCAGACCTGAAAGTATTCGCCTCTTTTCTCGTTTATGGTTCGTAACGCTAATGACACTCTATTATCTATTGATTCCTGGACTATGGTATGTTACGGTATAATTGACAGATTGGTAAATAGTAGTCATCACGAAAAATAGTGGTATTGTTAGTCTAGCCACATCAAACCATAGTTGGCCGTTTGACTAATTTATGGGTTATTTTTCGTATGAGCTATGGCTTCAAATATATAGTTACATTGAAAAACAACCCATAAAGTAGCCTAACTGCCAACCATTCAACACAAATAATGGTCGTGATGATTATAAATATAGTTCAGGTGGTCGATTTGCATATTCGGTCTCACTGTCACAAATAATGGAATGGTTGATATATTGCCTATTGTGGCAGACAGATATTCCTTAAATGCCTCAGCTCTGCATTGGCTTATGGCTGAATATCGAATGGTATTATAGATTTTGGGAATTCGTTTGTTAATATGAAGAGTACCGTTTCTAAATAAGTAGTAAAGTGCATTTCTCACTCTTCGAACTCACTCGGAGCGGTTGTCCATCAAACGTAGAGACAATATCTCGTCGGAATTTAGATGACAGATATATGCACTTTACTACCGATTTAGTAACCCTAATGAAGAGTAGTTCATCGTTAGAGCACAATTTCAGGAAAGCGGAATTTTGAGATGGCGCCACGTAGTGTCGATCGTAGGCTTTCTTGCGATTACAATTTTTTCCACTGCTGCCATGTTCTATCTGGGAGCTGGCATATGGAGTTTCCTCCAGACAACTAAGGTTGAAAAAAGTATTAAAGGAGCCACAAAGAGAGAGATATTTGCATGCACTTTCGGGATCACATCTCTCCAATTCCCCAACTCTCTCGTTGTCAGAGTAGACCGCTCTGACGATGAGAAAGTGGGGGAATGGAGAGAAGTGAACCCGAAAGTGCATGCAAATAGATTTTCCTTTGTGGCTCCTTTAAATATATTTCCAAGGCGTATCCTTTTACAGACCATATCGATTAGAGCTAAAAGGATGCAGGTGCGATTGTTTCACGCATTGTGTTTGCAAACAGCAATTCCGTGCTGCTTCCTGTATATTCCTTTCATTGCAAATCACGGGTTTCCACTATTAGGCTTCTACCTTCCCTATCTGGACGATTCCGTCTGCTACATATACTCAATATTCCCAACGTTTGACGCTCTAATCATCATAATTTTCGTGACCGATTACAAACGAGCTATCAGGACCTTGTTTAAAAAATAATTTAATACAGATTTTGTGCTCACGATATGCTCAAATCATCAATGTATTGTATACAAGATATAACCATCATTTGGTCTAAATAAAGTGCTTATTATTTCATCCGTGCACGTGTTTAATTATTCACTTTCCTTCGATCACATGACCGGAAATTTAACACACGATCTATCATGGAATTCACATGGTCATGGTATAGAAAAGTCGATACAGTTCATAAAATATGACGTTTTAATTAAATCACGTTCACTAGAGTGGATTACGATTCAGTCTCGAACAGCTAGCTCAATTACTTTTTACTTCATAGAAATACAAACAAATGCGAATAGCGATTGGTCTTGAAAATTAGTCATTTCCAATCGTTCTTGAGCTCTTCAAAGTGGTGGTCGGGGTCGTTTTGCACAGACACTCGTTTCGTTGAAGATTTCCTGAAAAATAATGAAGAATTTGATATTTCAATTTTTATCAATACCTCCTCGTTCTTTAGGAGAGTCAGTCAACTAAGCGATGCGAGATTCTTAATCTCTTTTGCTGGAAACCATTCTGGAACGTTCATCGAACAAATTGTTAATGATCTCATTCGGATTGTAAGTGGTATGTTGTCTGTTTATCGCGCTGTCCATTCATCAAAACTCGGTAATCCGTTCATGGAGAACGTTTCAACTCGTCTGCTCTATGGTTATGAATACGACGCAAAATACTTCCTTCCCTTCTATCAGATGTAAGTATGTGCAGCGTTCGCAAATTTCGAAGCTATTATGCATCCTATATGAACTGTTATTCCTAGTACGCGTCTCACCCTGTGATGCCACCCTGGTCTCTCATTTTTACGTGCTATTTCGTCGTTGCGGAATTTGTTTCAACATGGAGATAAATATCCTAGAGCAACAGTTCAGTTAGGATGCATAATACCATGTCCGTGTTGTTTTCCTTCTTGCTATTTGTTTCCCGATATGATGGAATCACTGACAATAGCGCCGTAAATGTGACAAATATAGAATATTCTTGCAGTTATTGCCCTGTTTTCTTTGTTTTCGTGACGCCGACAATTCATTTCACCAACATTTATCTGTACATGAGAAAGTCGCCGGACGTGGACTGGGATTATCGATGCGCCAATGTCTTGTACCAGGTACATTGTAGGGTTTCGAAATCGGTATTCAAATCCATTTCTGATTCTTCCATTCTCCGCGGAGCAGTTGTCTATCGCTCTTAGGGACAACCGCTCCGCGGAGAATGGAAGAATCAGAAATGAATTTGAATACCGATTTAAAAACCTAGTACATTGTTGATTATCACAATCCAAGGAGTATCCCAATAGTCTTCCTATAAATCGTCTATATTCTTGAATATATTCTTGAATGCAACGGTTCTTGACAAATAGTTGTGTGCTTTTGCGTGTTTGAGCTTACCGTGAGCAACAAAGTTCAATGAGAAAGTTCTCATTGAACTTTCTTGTTGAAAATACGAATATAATATATGAATCGTTGAATTTGACAGAAGTACCATAAATATGCATCTCTCAAGGCCCTTTCAAAATCCACAGAAATGGAATAGAGTGTAGGGTGAGCGCCCCCCCCCCTCCCCCAACGATTTGATGTGTAATTTCAACGAGCCACCAGCTATATAATCCACTCTTTTAACGCCAATGTATTAGGTTGGCCCACAAGTTCTGTCGTATATTCATTTCACATCAATTATCTTCGTGCAACCTGATATTGGCCATTGCCCATAATTATCATAGACTCCCCACACAAGACCTCACCAGCTGCCACCATCACCAGCCTCTTTCGCAATAACGCGCCGCGGCGCGCTTTTTC
>JACMIF010005657.1:0-10333 GCA_014805445.1 Diplogasteroides magnus | reverse complement strand
GAAAAATCTATATAACTCGCGTAGTTTTGAGATCTGAGAATATATTCAGGGACCTTTTTTGCATAACTTTTGATGCTCTTTCGAATGATATATAAGATGTGGCCGAAAACTCAAAAACAAAATTTTTTTATTTTGCTATTTACATAAATCGCTTAATTCTGGGAATAAAAATCTGAAATTGTGGCTGAAGTGTATCCCAACCATAGGTAGTTCATTGAAAAATTTCAGATTTTTCTGATAATTTCGACTTTACTGTGCCACCCCCTGACAGGGGGTGGCACAGTAAAGTCGGAAAAAAAACAAAGCCAATTCTCGACATGGAGAGAATTGGCTAGATGAGAGAAGAGTCAATCGAGAAGAGAGTGAAATCAGAATTCATCGACAGAAGTAGAAGAGAGTCCTGAACGAGATCGATATTTATTAGGGTGTCCCAAAAGTTCCCGGACTTTTTCGATTTTCTTGAAAAATCTCGACTAGGTTTGAATTATGCTGCCAAACAACTATTGCATAAATATGTCCAGGTCCACACATGTTTACCTTTAGCGGGTGATGACGTCACTTCTTCTGGTGGCGTCATGACAGTCGTTTTCCCAACACCAATTTGACCCCTCCAAAAACGATCTCATGCAATAACTTCTTTCTAAGTGATCGAATATTCGATGTTAGAGATTCTAGAAATAGGCAATCGTTTCCCGAATAAACCAGCGTTTTTAGGGCTCATGTACGCCATCCGCAAGAAAGTTATGGCCAAAAAACATAAAAATTTCGACACTTTCCATTTTGATCGGAGAGGCATAAAACTTGCCAGTAATGTAGAGGACCATAAAAGAAAATTGTTGGTGCATAGGACTTAATTTTGTGCATGTTCGTTCCGAAGTTATAGCAAAAAAAGAAAACCGAATTTTTTTGTGGTGCAAAAATCCAATTTTTTGCTATAACTCCGGAACGACCTTCCATCAAATTAAGTCCTATGCACCAAAAAATTTCTTTTGTCATCCTCTACATTCTTCGCAAATGTTGTGCCTCTCCGATCAAAATTGAAAGAGTCGAAAGTTTTAGTTTAGCCATAACATTTTTATCGATCAAAGACATGAGCCCGAAGAAGGCAGATTTTTTCGGGAAATGATTACCTATTTTTAGAATATCTAACATCGAATATTCGATCACTTAGAAAGAAGTTATGGCATGAGATCGTTTTTGAGGGGTCAAATTGGTGTTGGGAAAACGACTGCCATTTCGTCACCAGAAGGGGCGACGTCATCACCCGCTAAAGGTAAACATGTGTGGACCTGGACACATTTATGCAATAGTTGTTTGGCAGCATAATTCAAACCACGCCGAGATATTTCAAGAAAGTCCGGGAACTTTTGGGACGCCCTAATATCATAATTATACAAAAACCCAAACCATAAGTTCCTTTCGAAGCTTTTCTATCGATTGCAGAGCGCTGACTTACGCCACAAAAACAATGGCGACTCCGTTGTGATAGTTTCGCGGAGAAGCTTATATTTGGCGCTTGCCAATATCTTCCCCCAGTTTCTTAGCATATTCATTGACTGGATACGCGGCATTTCACGAAATCTCAACATTGTACCCTTGGACGGATTCTCTTTTTCCTACTTTTATGATGACATAGACTTTCATTGACTTTACAAATGGACTGAATTTCTTTAGCTACAATCCCTATAGTAAATATTAGGTTGGCGGAAAAGTCCCTTCCTATTACATTTTTCGCATAGTTTCAAGGAGGGGACAAGCTATTTTATGGCCATCAGGTGTAGTAAATGGGTGGACATGTGGAACATTTCACCCGATACTATGGACATGTGCATGCTGCCGATCCTTTGTAATGATCTTTTTAAAAAGTTTTGTTGTTGATCAAAAGTGCAAAATAAGCATACTTTGCAGCTATAAATTTTCTCTACGATGCAAGCGTAAATAATGGCGAGCAAACAAAATTTGTATTACCTCTGACTAATTCTCTTTCAAAAACCGCCTGCTGTTTGAGCTATATTCTCTCGGCGAATTTCTTATTTCGCCTGGAATACCCCTCACTTTCGTAAAAATGACGGCAAAACACCTTCAAATGATGAGAATACGAAAACCAATGTCTTGACTTCAACAGTAGGAACATTTCATGCATGACTGGAGGTGTCCAGAATATTTGCTGATTTGGGAAGTCTCCTTTCAAACACGAAAATGGGATGAAAACATCATTTTTCCTATTTTTTGCTAAATTTTGAAAGTCATTTACGCGGAACAAAACAATGTCACAAATTACACACAGCGTTAGCTCATATCATAAATATTTTATTATATAGAAGGGTCAAAGGACTTTGTAATGAAGTGTTGCCACATTGCATTTTCCTTCTTGCTTACAATTAGGTGAGAAGCTTATTGTTCAAATTTGTTATCTCAAATTTCGACATGTTTTGTTCTCTAGCACTATTATCTTTGAAAGCCAGACAGCCCCATCAGATCCCAAAGAAGCCTGACCGTAGTAGATAATAATGAATGCTTGAAACCGTAAATTATTCGTTGCTCCCAAAAGTTAGAAGAAAATGAAAAATAGGAAGGGACTTTTCCGCCAACCTAATAGACAATTGTGCCGTTACAGTGACGACAGCGATTGAACATCTGTATATTTCACCGTTATGACGCAAACGACTATGGCGCTCGTGTCGTCCATTGAAAACTACTCGAGATTTGTTAGCTATCCCTGTGCATCGAAGCTATAATTTTCCACGATAATGCTCATCCACTTGAGCGGACTAATAACGTTGATATTTATTATGGGCTGCAAGTGCCCCAAGTTTTCATCTGATCTGCCAGGCACGCTTGTAGCAGGCTTCACTTGTTCCGTGTATGATTAGACTTATCGCGCATCGTTGATTCTTTCATGCCTGCCCAAATAGCAATACTGAGAGGTGCTCGTTCATCAAGTAGACTCACCAATATTCAAAAACGATTACGATGAATGTTGAAGTAGTATGGCCTATTTATGAAGCCACTGATACGACAGATACGACAGATATGGACAGAACAATGAAATGAAAATGAAAAAGTCGGAAAATCTTCCTTCATTCTGATGACTAAGACACACAAGGTCTATCATCTCAGCTTTCACCGCAGTAGCTTACTCCCCTTTACATTCTCAGTCACCTTCATATCCTCCCCTTACTCTCAGTTATGTGAAGGGGAAGAAAAGAAGGTTATCGAGTTGCAATAACGGGGCTATTCGTCAAAAGATCTCTCGACACCGAAACATGCAAATTATTGAACTTTGTTAGATCATTGTGATCACAAAGTGTATCCGTTTTCGGCCTGTCTAGATTCCCCTTTCTTAGAGTCAATGTAAGCGTTAGCTGGCCCCGTGCGTTTAACGCTAAATTAGAGAACAGCAATCGTGTGCAGCTTTCCGCATCACTGACATTTACAGGAAGAAAAAAAATGGAAATTGGGATGAGCTGATTTATTGAAGGGCTTCTCCTTACAGCATTTGTTGACGTTGCACAGGAAGCACTTCAACGTGTACAGATATTTGTCTCTTGCATGATTGAAAGCTGTGACCACTAAGTCAAGATTTCTCCCAAATGGCTACAGTTCATTGATCTCAAAAGATGCAAATACAGATGTTCATAAAATTTCAAAGAAAAGAAAATGAGGTGCGCAATTGTATGTCAATGTTATTGCTAGAACAATTGCTCGCGAGCTCCACATAGACAATAAAGAAGGGAACAAATTGCGTTGGCGTCGACATTGCTATCTATACGTAAAACATCCATGACATGCATCACTGCCTTTCGCATACATAAAAGAGGATATAGGCATTGGTAGATTTGCCGTATTACTTCTCCCTGCAAAATTCTGTGACGTTGTTCTGCAGAAATAATTAAATCAAAGGAGTATTTATGGATTGCACAACGTCTTTAACCTAACAAGAAGCAGAAGAATCTAATCATTTTCTAAAACAATACATAAATGATAACAACCTAAGACACATCAGAGATAAAGACGGACGATCTTCATGTACTTCCGTCAATCTTTCCAAAAGTAAACAAGTTGTGCCCTCATCCCTTTTTTACTAATAGGATTTTTTAAAACTTTTTAAGTGTATCTGTAAATGGCTTCAATGATCATTTGAATTGTTTTTTTTACAATATCAGTGCATCGACCTCATTTCCCATCGCATCAAAAGCGTTTCACACTGAAAGAAGTACAACAAAACTTCGTATATTTGTTTTTATTCACGTTCGTTGTTTTGGAGGTTATATCTCCGACGAAACACGTATTCCACTTAGGAATAGCTGCTTTTTGGAGTTCGAGCGAAGAAACTGCGGAGATTTGGAGCAAAAGTGGGCGTGGTCTATTTCCTAGAGGCTGTCGTTTGAATACGGACCTGTACAGCCCGCCTCCATCTCCATACGAGGCTGCCTTAATTCCTTCTCGTTGTACATAACTCCTTTCTCTCTAAAGAACACCCTCCTCCACATTCTTCATATTTTTTGTCATCGTAGAGCTATCATATTCCGACTCCTCTTCATTTGATTTCTATCTATAATATCTATGGTGATGCTCAGAAATCTCTTTAGATTTAGCAAACTATACTCTTCGAGTCCCCCTAATTCGGTCCACACTAACTGTAGTATGTCGATTCACAGGGTGGATATTGTGCTACTTTGTCCTTCCGAATCCTTCCGTTTATCGAATAACATATCTCCCTTCTCCATCTAAGCCGATTTCTCGTATTTCTTCCGTTTCCTATATATCTGATCCTTGCAGTCTCAATGATCACTGGGTACATAATAACATTCATAATGCTCGTCGAATTCTCTGTTCCCTTGGACGCCAAGCCAAGGAACTCCATTGGTGAAGTTGGAAGAGATTCATTGTGAGTTGATAAAAGATGCCCATGCATATTTGTCAGAATAGCGGAGAGCATGGCAGTTGATCTTAGTTCTCTATTATGTCTACTTCAACTCTATGAATCAAATGACAAATAGCCTGTTCAAAAGTGCTGCTGAATACTATCAGTTATCTAGGGTGGACAAAGGAAGCATTTTCGCTTTCTTAAACAGGCCGAGGGATCATTCCATATATCAAGACTTCCTATAGACCGGTCTAGTCGTCCAAGAGCGAAGGAAGAAGTCTTCCTTAGGTGCTTCCTTTGTCCAACCCACAAATATCCCATGTTGCCTTCTCTTCAAAGTAGTAATCACATTATGGAACGTTACTGACAGCCGTTTATTTCCAGTCGTCTAATTTCGTTCCTAGCGGGCGTCTTTCACTTCGCAGAGACGACCGCTAGGAACGAAATTGGACGGCTAGAAATGAACGGCTGTCAGTAACGTTCCGTAATGCGATCCCTACCTCAGAGTCGTTGACGCCACGGGACAGCGAAAAGTGAACAGGAGAATGATCTCTCTAGCACTTGAGGAAGGACGACTTCTGGAGAAACTCAATGAATCATACGGTTTTGCACTATTTTTGGCGATCAACGCGCCTTTCACCCTTCTCATTCTACTGATTTGGAAAGAAATGTTAAATTCTTGCATTATCTATGAGTATCCACGATAATTTTTTTCAGGAGAAAATCGAACAGTTCGCGATCCTTGGAGAAAAGGGAACAAATGGTATGGTGCCATTTAGAAACCTATGTTTCAAAACAGTTTAGCTAACAATACGATATCTTTGTTTAGTTTGTAGTTTCTTCTACGGATGAAGTCATTATTGACGGTTCAAAAGGCAGTGATAATGGCAATTTGTTGTAGGTTCATATTTCTTCCCGTTGTCCTACAAGGGCGACGCTCTCCGCTCCTCGGAGACTCGAATACTCGGCCTCAGCGCCCTCCATGTAATGTTGCGCAAGTGAGAATAAATATGGAGCCAAATCATCGAATGATCTGTTTAGGCCCGACACCATTGGCCAGGACTACATCAAAACGCGCTATGAGTCCTTGCTCATAAACGTGTACGCAAGCATACAAAATGACGATGGAACGGTCAGTCGCATCCTCGTAATCGGCTTTTGTTACTGGCCGACCCGAAATAGTTATCCGTTACAATTCAAATAATACAATCCACTATATTTGAGATATGTGTCAATGGTATCACCTATTGTTTCATCACATGGCTCATAGGTATATTCAGAAAGGCGCGATTGTGGGCTGGTTCGTGGGAAATGTTCCAATTTTCACCAATTATGGCAATGTTGAACTTCTGCTGCTTCCTAAGACCAAGAGGTATGTTCATTCTGATTGGTATCTCATATCCGAAAATAATATAGCCCCATAGTGATTAATCAGTCACATATCATGTCGTAGTGGTAGACTAACAATGGTCAATGACAAAATGACAATTGATTCTTTGGCATATTGCCATGTTAAGTGTTTCTCACCTTCGCCTCCAGGAACCATCGTTTGGTGCATCTGAATAAGAATGTCAATGAAAGATTATTGCCACTAAAAAAGGAATCTAATTCGGATGGGACTTTTTCCTAAAGCTTATTGTCAGAAAACGGTCACTATGTTCAATGTGTTTTATGTCAACGTTTTCGCATTACAGTTCAATTTAATTGCATATTCTGACATTTATTTATCTTGAGTACTGCATTGAGACTCACATATTGCATCCGACGAGCTTGAGACATTTGAGACATCCCTTCGGATTGGTCACTTTCTCCTCTTGGCAGATGGAACAGGGACCAAATTCATGGGCGTATACAGTAGCAGCTGAATAGAACAATTATCGAATACCAACTGTGATCACCGAGCGTTTTCTTTAGGAAACGCTAAAATGAAATTGATTGAGAACATATTCAATTGAAGCAAAAAAATATAATACTTTGATCTTTTTTGAGAAAATATTTGGAATTATGTGAAAAAAACATACGATTGCTCCGCTCTGATTCTTGTTCTTTCCTGGGCGATGCTCTAACTCGATTAAGTAGTAGTTGTTTTTCGTCACTATCAGAATCTCCATCGGATTGTTCGTCCGATTCACCATCCGAATCTTCGTCACTTTCGGATCCGGAGGAGGAATCATCTGATTCATCGTCCGAATCGGATTCTTCGTTCCTCTCACGATAGGTTCGGTCAGTAAGAGGAAGACGAACTGTGACTTCTCGAGGCCGCGTGCGTGCTGCAGAGTCACCTGCAGCACTTGCTGCAACCGCCTCTTCGTAGCGGTTAACGGGAAATGACGAGGCTGTTCGAAGAATGGGTGTTGGTGGGAGGAGGAATTGGGTTTGGGGGAGCAAAGCCGTTTCGTCGAATGAGTTCCATTGGAAGCTGCGCATGCTGTTGGATCCCAAGGGAATTCCTTGAGGTGGCTGAATCGGTTTCCGCATTCCTCAGCTGCACAATGCGCAAATTTATCATGTCTACGACAAACCGTGCTGCAGCAGCTGCGTTAAGGGCTACTGTAGCTACACTCTCGGCGGCTTTAAGCGCAGCAGACAAGTCTTCAGGGGAAGAGATTCGAGATTGTACGCAGGCAGCATTTGAGGTGATATTCAGAAGGTATGCAGATGCATTTTGAGCGACGGAAAGTGCATTGTGAGCTGCATTTACAGCTTTTGCCAACTCCTGATCTGCTGAGGGAACTTTGAAATCGAACGGAACGGGGGCATCAGCACTGAAATGGGTAGTCACAATGTCTGTAGAATGTGCAATAAAAACTAAAATGGATATATTTGTTCAGCTACCACGGTGCCAGTTATTGTCATTATGAGCAAAATAATATATTCATTAAGACTCACTTCAAAATGTTCGTATTAGAACACTCTCCTTCAGTATTCTCCGTGTGCATGGATGCCGTAATTCTGTAAATATTCACATTACGAACAGTCTCCTGCGAAAAAAGTCGGCACTCATAGTTCTAATATCTTCTATTGGATTTGATTTTTTCTATTACTGCTATAGTTCGTTGTTACCAATATATTGCCGGACCTTCCATTATTGGACGTTAAAATGATGTTGAGTAAGCTAGAGGTCGTCAATGTTTGTCCCCGTCCATGATAAATTCCGCGAAGAGATGATTCCAATGAGTCGTTTGGGTTGCGAGTTACACGAACCATGATTGAATCGTGAGTCCTGTAAAATTACTCAACAACTGATGTGATTATCTAGAGACTTCAATATCACGAATGAAAAAAATGTGTCAATGAAAGAAAGAGATTCAAATTACACGAAAAAGTTTGTTTTCTCGGAATATTGCTATTTTTCCACCCGCATTGGTAAATGGGGGGGGGGGGTTTGCACGCATGCGAAATGTTGTATGCCGTGTAAACATTTTGATGAGGGAAAGAACGAGCGAATTATCGAAATATGTTCCTCTACCGAAGGATTTTTCGCTGAAGATACGAAGATAGTCCTTCCTCGTCTCCATTCCCGACCTATTACGCGATTCCTCTCGAAATCAACAGAGGAGTGATCCCACAGGGCAATATCACCGATAACCATGGTTCTCTGTATTGCACAGTTCATGGCAAATCACGGCAGCACCTTTGGCATTCACCGGCGAAGTCGAATTCATTAGTTCACCCTCATACGAATCTTGATGTACCATCAAATTCAAATACATTTCAAACAAACTTTATCGAGAAAACAGTAGGTAATGAGGAGCATATGACAAAAATATGCTATAGGGATTGTGAAGGGATTAGGACAGTGATACAATGAATATCACAAGAATTTGATCCAATTCACCACTAACTTTATGTTAGTGTGAGATTCATGTAACAGGCTATGAACGTTAGTGGGTAATAAGGTGGTTCAGTATGGTAAAAGATGGAAGGTTGATGCGTTTCAGAAGTTTATAAAGGCTTTACTTGGCTTCGCGAAAACGTAAGTGCTGGAAGTATAATTGTGAAGTTGTGCCATATTCTCCACAGCCGCACCATCGTCGGCCCACTCATAACGACAAAGAGGGCAAGCAGGTTTCTGAAATGAACGTTTTAGTACCGTGCCAAACAATTCTTTGGCATTTTTCCATGTTATGCAGAAAATGCTTCTCACCTCGGCCTTATAGAACCATCGCATGATGCACCTGAAGAAGTATGTATATCAATGAATGTTCATTGTCACTTGGTTATGTGTTTCATGTCAACGTTTTCCATTATCGTTCGATTAAATTGCAAAAAACCCAAAATAATAGTAGCTACTGCCTGACATTTACTTATCTTGAGAACTACATTGAGACTCACACATTACATCCGACGAACTTGAGACATCTGATACAGTGATCCCTTCGGACTGATCACTTTCTCCTCTTGGCAGATGGTACATGGACCAAATTCAGCGGTATATATGGCACCTGCAGGACAATAATAGAATAGATACTAGTTTTAACTATTTTTTGAAGTCGAATGAATTTCACAAAAGAATGAGATTATGAAAAAAAACGTACGATTACGCCGCTCTGATTTTCTAGTCAGTTTAAGAAGGTCTTCGTCTTCACTATCATATTCCCCATAGGATTCATTTGATTCCTCTTCCGCATCAGACTCTTGGTTCGTCTCACGATAAGTCATATTCCGGATAGGAAGAGGAGGACGAACTGTGACGTCATCACGAGTCCGAGAAGCATTTTCAACACGTGTTGCATCCACTTCTTCGCGCTTGTTAACGGGAAAGGACAAGACTGTTCGAAGAATATGTTGAAAATCGAAAAGGCTCGTATTGGAACTATCTCCCTCAGTGGTCTCCTTGTGCCTGGATGTCGATGGTCTGTAAATATTCCAATTTTCAAAAACAAATATTTTCTGCGGAAATTGTCTGTTCTCTTGGTTCATATTTTAAATTATTACTGCGTATTAATTTATAGCGTGGTTTTGAATCTTGCTACGACTTTCATTGAATGCACATTGAGAATTGAAGGAACTATTAGGTTGCGTAGAAAGTCTTTCACACTTTTGTTATTCAGATACAGAAAAATCCTAGCGAACACTAGACAGTAGCTGTAACGTGCATAGTTGTTGGTTGTTGAAGTTGTTTTATCGTTTGCAGGTCAGTATAAGCAAATTGAGAGCCAAGGTGTTAAGTACAATTGTAGGCAGACGAAACATACTAGATGACAACTAGGTCAACCGAGGGTAATAAAAAGCGTGAATCTTACATGAGACAATATTAATTAGCAATAGGACATTAGGGAATTAAATAAAGAGAGAAATGGAATTTCTGAAACTATATGGGGACGGGGAAAGAACAACATTGTGGCTGAGTCTATTCCAATCGTAAACAACTCTATTAGATAAGAAGTTGAGAGAACGGGATGAGGAATGGGGTAATTTACATAGTCTGAACAAGTAACCTCTAGTCCTACCAATGGTTCT
>JACMIF010005655.1:0-10334 GCA_014805445.1 Diplogasteroides magnus | reverse complement strand
GTATTGATGGAAAGAGTAATTGGCGGCACGAATTCTCCTATCGATTTCACCCGAGAATCGGTTGTTATCAAAGGAGACTTCCTGCCCGAGATACACGCATCTATGCATTACAAGAGAGAAACACCGTTCGATGGGGGTCTTTTCTAGGGAACAAATTTTCGGAAATTCTAACGAAGCGGTTGTATCTCACTTTGATATACCAGTGCTCTGAGGAGATGAGGAAGGTTAGAATTTCCGAAAATACGCTCTCACTCTTTACTGTAATGAAATATGAGTGCACTTCACAGTCTCAGGGCAATATGATCTCCCTCGAAAAATAATATTCGTTCTTCGTTTACCTGTTCACTTCCAGGGATGCGAAAGCACGTTCCAAATGAAGTCCTGAGTTCAACGGCCTCGCGACACACACTCGCGTCCTCGAAGAAGGCCTCACACCGAAGTGTCGCCTGAGAAGAAAAAACTCGGATTTCACGACTGGAGACACAACACTGGAGGAATTGTACCCTAAGATAGCACATCATCTATTTTGATGTAATACCTACAGAAATAAACCAAACTTCGTTGTTGGGTTCAAGCAAGGGTCAAGTAAAAATATGTGAACATTATGCAGAACTTGTAAAGAAGCTCACCGCTTGCATTAATTGGGTGAAAGAGATGTTGCCAATTCTTTCCAGGAATTCATGAAGTTCACGATCGAGTTCTTCTCTTTTATCTGCTATTTCGACGAACCACTGAAGGAGCAGTCGATAAAAATGATATTATCTAACTGACTGAAAATTGGAATCGATGATTGAGTGCAGTTGGATAGGCAAGTTCCATGTATTGTGCGAGAGTGTCCGATACGTTCATACTGTCCAAATAAGTCTGATTGAAACGGTTGAAGGGGCATATTATTATGTCCGGTAACCGAAGAGAACCTCAATAAGAGCGCGACATGAAGTCTCGTCAGTGCAAACTTACTGGATTCACGAACAAAATATGACACAACAACTTTTCCATCAAGAAATTCAGAAATAACCTTAAATGTGCATGATTGAATAGAGGAAAACAACTACTCGCCTGAGAGCAACCGTGCAAAGTGAGTATACATGCAACAACTATGAGAAAGCACCAAATAAATGTGAGATCAGTACGAGGAGCCACTATCAAGTCACGAAGACCGTGGATAGTCGTATTCTCCTATACGAAAACGTACAAATAAATGAGGACAAAGAGTATCACCTTGAACAAAAGAACGAAACTGTGCTCGGTATTCTCCTTGTCATCTTCTTTCCTGTTTTTCCTGTCCTCTTTCTTTTTCTTACCGCGTGCCCTGAAAAATAAGTATATGAATACCGTCGAAGATTCTATGGATGAATCTTCAGGTATTCGTCGGGATTTAAGAGACAAGACATGGTTTTACGTAGGAAATTCATAATCTTAAGGAATAGTCAGGAGTTCATTCATACGATAGGAATAAATAAATCGATTGACCGTATCCTGCCGCGTATGCCAATGGGCATCTCCGATATCTCTTCGGCAGTTCTGCCCTTCAGTCCATAACCACTCGATCGTAGGGCCGTGATGGCTGATATAGGAGGCGAAAAGAGGAGATGTAACGACTCAGAATGTGACGACGATGAGTAGTTGTGGTGTGTGGGAATGAGGGATGGAAGGGAGATGAGAGAAGAAGGGATGGGGGATCTCACAGGGGGAAGTGAACGCCCTGTGAACGAAGGGAGGAGGAGAGGAAAGAGGACCGACGTCTGTGCTACTCCTATGACGTGTCAGAAAGGGGAGCAAGTGTGTGAAGGGGTTGAACAAGGTCACACCAGGCTTAGTCTCAGGGGATAATGAGGGACTGAGGAGATGTCTTATCTCTCGCAACAACAAAGTGCAGAAGAAGTGAACACGACAAGGGTGGAATCCATCCCTCAAGTGGGATGACAAAGTGACTAACCGAATTGTCGAGAGTCGCAGAATTCTTTCGAACTTCAGTTTCTGATTCTCCTTCTGGATGCTGGCCAATAGCTACAGAACAATTTCGTAATGACTCCTCTTCACCTCAACATCACGATGAAATACGATGCAGAAATGTAGAGGAACGATAAGGATGGAACCACTGGGACTATCCTATAAATACTCGAGCTTCACATATTTTCTCCAACCTCTTCATTTCCTGGATTCCTCTTTCGATGAGCAGATGACCGTCCTCTCCTTCCTCTCTTCATTCGCAAACACTGAAAATGTCGCAACGTTCAATGAGGAAATGACAATTTTATGAGTTCGCGCACATGATCATTGAGTAAAGAACAAAAAATATTGAAGCCCGAACCAAAATCTTCACTTTCAGATGGCTTTATGAAATGTCAGGAAGTGTTAGGTTGAGAGAGGCCAACTGAGGGTCCTCCTTCATCCTCTAACATGCCATTATGTCCTCCGACTCGTCTTTTCGTTAGTAGCCTGTGTATGACGCCCGATTTAATGGACTAATGTGCGCTGGGTGTCGTTCTTCGTCCTGCCACCACCCCCGACCACGTCGTTATTCTATACGTAAGAGGGGGAGCAACCCCCAAATGGAATGAGCTTTCAGATGTCTTCGTTGGCATGAAGGAATACGGTAGTCATGAATCATTTGTTGCTCGGGGAGCTGTTAGGATAACAGATGCGTGCGAATGTGAAGAAATGCTTGTTGATCTTGACCTTAGTCATCGAATTGACGATGTGAGGTTCGAACTGATCACAGTTACCCCTGATCGTCTCGATCATGTAACATGTTGAGTGCATAGGCACAAAGGGAACAGCTGACTCTCTTCTGAGTCCCTACACAATCTGATTAATGATTGCCTCCCATCTCAATCGCCTGCATCCCCTTCCCCCTTCCCCATTCCCTCCCAGTTGACAACACAACGCAGTCTCCACTGTCCGTTCAATCAACCAGCCACCACAAGTGCTCTCCTCTCGAGTCTCTTTATCAACCGGGTCCTGTCCCATTTCTTTATCTCTCCCCCTCTCCACATTCCTCACTTGTGTTCCTGTCTATCAGTCATTCCATTCTTTCTGTCGCAACTCGTGACCGTTTTTCTTTTCATAGATGACAAAAGAAGTCTGACTCATTCATTCCTTCCTCTTCCCAAATCAACTGTTACACACAACAACTACTACGCAAACACATGTTCCTCAGACATATAAATCGCGAAATCTTCCCCACAACACGGTCATTTACTGCTTTACTCAACGCCCATTTGTTCCGTTGCTTATCGGGTTAAGGGACTTGGCTTCTACTTTCTGTATCCTGTCAGCCCGTCAGTCTCTCAGTCCTTTCATTGTTATTCGAACTGCTTGAATCTTGATCTATCCGGTTCTCTGTGGAATCCATATCATAAGAATTATTCGTTTCAGAATTGCAATATGTCCACGAGTCTTTTTATTCTTCTGCTTTCACTTTGCTCTGCCATTGCCTTCCGAACGCAGTCGGTTGCCGTGAAAGGAACCCTCATGTGTGGAGACAAACCGGCCGCCAACGTTCTCGTGAAGCTCGTCGATGAAGACGATGGTGAGGAGATACGATGATCATACGTGAACACTGGGGGTTCTGAAACGGTAAATTTGTCGTCATTCTCCTCCGCCGCGCGGTTGTCTCATTCCCTCATAGACGACAGCGCGGCGGAGAAGAATGACGACAAATTTACTGTTTTTGAACCCCTTTGTGAACACGGTGAACACGAAAACTTTCATCATAGCGCAGCTGTCCAATGTACCGATATAATGTCCCCGGAACGTTCGCCCGGACTCAATGAATAAACAACTTCAGGTCCCGACCCAGACGACGTTCTTAGTCAAAAGATGACAGACGAGACGGGATCGTTTTACCTGGAAGGATCAACGGTGGAACTGACGCCGATCGACCCCGAGATCAGAATCTACCACGACTGCAACGATCATGGAATGGTCAGTTCACTTTATATACTGAACATTTCTGACAATTCCCCTCAATAAGTTTGAAACTGCTGGAAGTATTGTTTGCCAATTAGACAGTTGTGGCAGTTTCATGCATGAGGGGAAATGACAGTTTAAAATGTCAATATTGGCAGCATAGTGACAGATTGTTTCTATGTATAATAACTGCACTCTATATATCATATCTGGATAATTACGTTTAACGACCAAACGAGAGATACGAGTGTCACGAAGAAATAGTGGTTTGATCCCTCTATTTACCATCTCTTCCACATGAACTCATGATCATCATTCTTGATATTTCTTTCAGCCGTGCCAAAGAGAATGGGTTATTCGCATCCCCAACAAGTACATCTACAGTGGAACCAAGCCCAGCATCCCGATGAATCTGGGAACGATGAATTTGGAAGTGGAATTGGAACACGAATCACACGACTGTATCAGCTCGTAGCCGCATTCTTGCACTGAAGTCTTTTTGAGTCTTGTCTTCTGCTCTTCCTGTTTCATAAGACGATAAACAATTTGCTCTCAAGTTGGTCTATTTTGATGTGTTCAGCTGTTCTCGACAGCCTCGCGTACCTTCTTTTTGTCTTTGAATTGTCTTCCTTGCACTCTTTAACAACGTCATTGCAGATGATAATCTACCCACTTCTTCTTCTTCTCGCGGCCGGAATCCACGCCATTGACTTCCCCTCCATTGACGTCCCCGAGCAGCACACAGGGGTACAGAGCTATAGGGTGAGTGGTTTGAGATTCTGTTGTAGCTTTTATGGATAGTGAGCAGAACATACAACAACTAGAGATACGTTAGGTTATTCAACAAACGTTTAGCATCCTTTATTCTAAAGATCATTGTAGATATACGCCTCATTTTTGAGCTTTGCTCGGAACATTAAAGGCGACGCTCACTAATATGAAATGTGGGGGACCCCTTTAACCTCAAAAAATAAGGCATGCAAAATGCATATTACAGGTAACGGGAGTTCTTCTCTGTGGAGACAAGCCGGCCGAAGGCGTGCAAGTAAAACTCGTTGATGATGATTTCGGTAGGATTGTCCTTTCTGCCTTCATAAGATGCAATAGTTGTTTAGGTCCCGACCCAGACGACAACATGGATCAGGGTTTCACGGACAACCAGGGTCGTTTCAATTTGAGTGGAAGGGAATCAGAGATGACCACCATCGACCCTCATCTCAAGGTCTACCACGACTGCAATGATGGTCTCATTGTGAGCATCTTTCAAATTCTTTTATTATCTTGCGTCAATGCACTAAGAGTGCACTTTATTGGTGTTCGTTCTCCGCTGTAGCGGCCGAATGAGTACTAATAAATAATCTTTCAGCCGTGCCAACGTCGATGGAAGTTCGAGTTGCCCAACAAGTACATCTCAACAGGGAACACTCCCACGAAGACGCTCGATATCGGAACGTGGAATCTGGAGGCGATGATGCCTGATGAGAGTCATGACTGTGTCCATTAACCATTTTTTCTGTACCCCCATTAACCTATTCCTGATTCGCGTCCACCATTCGTCCCCATTCTCACCCTTTGTCACTCTTTTTGTACGATAAAGGCGATGTCACCATTGGAATTGGTGTGAATGGAGGTCTATCACCTTCAGCCATAGAATGGATGACCCACGAATGGACAGACGACAATGATACATCGGCCCCATCTCAAAATGAGACACAATCTGGAGCAGAGCATTCATCTCAAGTATGAAGGAGTGAAAGGGGAAGGAGTGACCCTGTCCCTTTCTCGCACTGTCTCTGGAGGGATGTATTGAGGAGGAGACATTCATGAAAAAGATGCACGTACTTTGACCCAATTCATGCCTCGATGCTTGGCCTCCTTTCGCTTTCTTCTTTTCGGTAAGTGACCTACGTCTGAGCCCCCCTATTACATGTGGCCGTTCAATGGAAATTGCAACTTCGTGATCCCCATTCTCTTCTCATATCACACAGTATCTCTAGGATGTTCCTCCAGCAAAAATCCACCATAAGCTTTCTCCTGTGCCTTGAAGATTCACTTCTACCAAAGCCAAGGTAGGAACATGTTTTGTCCCTGCAGATATGTTGTGAGTGTGTGCGAATGACCCACTCAACATTCCCGATTCCATACAAACCACTTTCCCTTTCCTGGACCTCTTCCCTTCCTTTCCCTTCCCTCTTATTTTGCCTCACCTTCCACTAACAACTACAGTATGAGAGGGAAGAGCCCCTAAGGAAAGAAGAGGGAAGAGGGAGGACCAGTTCGTTTTCTTTTCACCTCTCCCGATCCTCATTTGACCCCGTTTTCCTTCAGTCGCCATTCGCTTTCTTCGCTCCTCGACCTGTGGTGCGCAAAAAGTTTGTTCCGAGAACAATAAGAGGCTATGATTGTGAGACCACTATGATTTACTAGCTTCTCCTCATCTCCGGAGATACATTTATCATTAGACACCTGGCCTCGTCCCGACCTGCTGCTCCTTCATGATGTCTCTTATTGTATGATATTATTGTATCTCAGGGGTCAGCACAGCGTCATCATTTGACATCATCATTAGATTACTGTACTCTGCCCGATTTGTTGTCCTCAATCGCAACATTCGCGTTGTCCGTGCGTATCTTTCATCGAGATCTTAGTCATTACAGCAGAAAAGCCGTGCATGGATCGTGTTGTTGGAAGCCTCAATTGAAGGTATGCATATCTCGTTCACTGTAGAATTATACTCTTTTCTTAGTCCATATTTCTGTGAGAGTATACTGTAGCTGCAAATATAGAAAGGAATATTCTGCCTGCAGGCAATTTTGATGCCGTTCATTACGTATTCCGTTCTTTGATTGCTTACAATTGCATGAACACAATTGTAGATGGAGCAATGTGGAATGGGAGAAGAGCTGCAATCTCTCTCATGGGAAACAACCGCCGCACTCAGTCCATGCACACAAAGTGACGATGAAGATGACTTCTCACACTTTCCCAGTGACTTCCCGGGATTGGACGGATTTGGACAGAGACCGAAGAACCTCACAATGTGAGATTACTCCTGGAATCTCGCCAGACCAATGCCTTTCAGATTTGCTGAGAAGAAGGACATGGAAGCGAACAACATGAATGAACAGCAGAACGGTCCCGAAGAAACGAATTTGGTAGGAACTAAAAATAATATATTAGATCATACGTGGCGTGAGCCTAAGCCAAGCCTATGCCTGAGCCTAAGCAATCTTCGATCATTGCAGGAGCCCACACAGAACACCTCATCAAATTTTCACTCACATCAAAAGACGAGTAAGCGTTCTCGTCATCCAACCTATTCTATTCAATCCTCGTTTAGATGTTCCTTGCTTCCAATACGGCATGCAAGTCTCACAACACACGGCACCTCAACAGCTGAGTGAGAGACTTACTATCTTTATCCTAATTGCGATGTCAATTAGACAGGTCTCATGACGAGACTTGTGACATGTACAACTAATGGGGAGTCTTCTATCAGTGTATTCATGTTTTCAGCTTCAGAGTGCGTCCACAATCGTCCACTCACTGGAGGCAACTGTGAACTGTGCGAAGAGGAGCGACAAAGGAGGGAAATGTGGGATCTGGCCATGAGACACGCACTCCAAGACTACACGACTATGTGTGTCAAACTGCAGATCCCGATGAGTGAGTCAACCAATTGATAGGGAGGGTGAATCACAACTTCGCCATGGACATTTGCGTCATAAGAGTGTGATGAACACCCTGAGACCGACGAAAACGAAGGCTCTTCTGTTCATTTCTTCATTATTGCGCAACTGTTCATTGATAAACACATCAGATAGGGAATTCCGTTGCATCGATTGCCTTCCTCGGAAGACCGTCGAGTGGACAGGAACCGAATGTCCGAACAAACACAAACATGCGCCACTTTCACTCCCAATTGTTGCTCAACCTCGTGTGATCCTAACCCAAATGGGACAATGAGATCATCCTCCCTTAGGGGTCAGACATGACTCATTCTCACTCATGAAATTGAAATTGATTTATCATTTGCTTTCCGGATGTATGAGCAATATGAAAATCAATAGCTCTAGATGACAGCCATTATAGATTATCTGTAAATAATAATTGAAAATAATGCACTTTCAGACGTCAACGACTGGACGCACGATCACTCTGCCCGATGGTTATCGTACAAATGCGCTGAGAGAGGACTCAGACCTCCCACCAGCGTCTGCTACCTGGGAAAGGCTCTCCTGAAGATGGGACCGAGTGAATTCGAAATGATTGCTCCTGGAGCTGGAAAGGCCTTCTTCGATGATCTTCAACTATGGAGCCGAGGTATGAGGAAAGGAAAGATTACGGTGGCACAAGATTTCTTGAGCTTCAGTTGACTGTTACGCAATTTTCGTACGATTTGAATGTATTCGCCCTGAGTGCGTGGTGCGCCCCTTTGCCTTGGATAGTCCCAGTACTGCGTAACATTGTTGAGAGGTGTCACAAAAGAGAAATTGTTGAGTCAAAGCGATGGGGGCGACGATTCGTATAGTGAGTGAGTGACCGTCAGAGCTTCTTCCCAGGGATGAGTTACGTCTGTCTCTCAAAAGGAGATAAAAGAGGAGAGTGGGACTGGGGAGGTGATCAGTTGATGGCGCAAGACTACGCACCCCACTTCCTTCCTCCTTCAGCTTACACTGCCTATGCGAATCCGATGCAGAGTGCCGGTGGAGGGGGACTAACTGCGGCTGATAATGGACTACTCATGAAGCAGTCTATTTGGGTGAGAATACCTTGATACTTGAGTTCCTGAAGCCAATCCTTATAGTCGAATACTGGAGAACCATTGTTGGAACCGAAGATGGAAGTCAACGACTATTGTGGAGAACAGCAACAACGGATGGAACAGCACCATGGACACTACCTCCAGGAGCAGAATGCAATGTGTGGATATTATGATGGTCAGTCGCCCCCATTGATTCCGTCCTATATAGACTGTCTTTCCAGGTACTCAGCCAATTGCTACTCCCCACATGTCAATGCAGACTCCACTGCATCATCAACATGTAAGAGTCATTAGTCTTATCCCTTGTCTTTAAAAAGTCTTTATTCCGGGGGTCAGGGGGATAATCCATAAGGGGATGTGGTCCTGCCGGTGGACTGCTAGGCCAGTCGATTAGGAGTTACACCCTGGCGTTCCAAGCGTTTTCTCCAGGGGATCTTTGTTCGCGGGCACCGCTACCAATTACCCGACCCGCGGAGGGATGGCGCCTTGGTTGGGCAATTGGTCTTATCCCTTGAGGCAGTTGCATTCAGATGACTCATCACTTCTTCCCCACAAACAACAACATCACCACGACCAGCACGTTTACTGCCAACGTCCCAACGGATTCGGAGTCAGATGGAGAAGAGAGTGAGAAACCAATCATATTCTTATTCATGTAAACCAACTGGATAGACGGAGTACGAAACCTCTCTCATTTTCGTGCTATTTCATCATTTCTCTGACCATTAGCCATGATTTTGAATTGTTTTTTTCGCCCTCAACATACAGTTGCTGACTTTCAACTCTGTTTACATGAGTGATATAGTGACCATTCCACGATATATTTTAGTTACTGTCCTAGACAATGACTTCAGATGACGACGAGGACCCCACACTGACCATGAATCCTCACATGCAAGTTGCGTACATGGCACCTCCGATTACCAAGCAGGACCTGCCTCCATTTCACAGAACGGGTGGGAATGTTCATCTGTGGATTTTCATCAGAGAACTTTTGGAGGATCCCCAGAGGTGAGGTTGATTTCATTTCTTGTATATGAAGCTTCATTG
Source organism: Diplogasteroides magnus (assembly GCA_014805445.1). NCBI lineage: Eukaryota > Metazoa > Nematoda > Chromadorea > Rhabditida > Diplogasteroididae > Diplogasteroides > Diplogasteroides magnus. The sequence goes on along the minus strand of JACMIF010005655.1, from coordinate 604 downwards.
CAGATATTCACACTGTGTTCGATGGGTGGACAGAATCGAAGGTGAGACTGGAAGTGGATTGAGATACTGACAAGTATGTTCAGGAACATTCAAGATCGAGTCCTCGCAGAACCTCGCCCGTTACTGGGGCTGTCGCAAGAACAGATCAGCCATGAACTATGACAAGTTGTCTCGAAGTCTACGGCAGTACTACAAGAAGGTTTGGTTGTCCCTTCGATTTTCTTCCTCTGAATGATAGAATCATAAAATTATCCATTTCGAGTATGATTAGAATTGAGAAAATACACACTTCGAGACTTAAAGGCACTGTCCACTGGTCAGAAAACACTATTATGGTTTTCTTTTTCTAACTCTTTTATTCTCCTTTATTTTCTATTTATTAAAATATTGAAAGCAACTGGAATGACCTTCTTGATCAGGGCTACAAAATTGCTGTTGACAGTAATTCGATACATCCAAAGATTAAAGAGATATATCGATTATCCGGGAAATTCCGTGCGGGACCATTAAGACGCAGTATTTATAAGACCGGACCATGAAAGGCCCCCTCTGTCGCTACTTTGTCAAGTTGTTTCGACCCGGCTCGAATGTGGTGCATTATGAT
>JACMIF010005654.1:0-10335 GCA_014805445.1 Diplogasteroides magnus | reverse complement strand
GGTTTGGTTAGATGGGCCTATTTCAGCCGCAGTTTGCAGGCGCGGGAGGTGGGCGTGGCAGATTGAAGAACATTCCGCCACGGTTGCATAACATTCATGGATATGTGCGAGCATGACGATCGATAATGAATACAGAAGTGTTTTTCAAAGTATGAAAAAAATTCCGTTATTAGTGGAACACCCTAATAATACAATTAGCAGAGAAGCGATAATGCACAAAGTACTACTAATAACATCAATACGTATTCTTCTCCACTGAGCTTGACGTACAAATCGCGAAATGACGAAATTACCCGTGACAATCGAGAGAAGTAGACCAGTAATTATCAGGAAGACATCCCATTTTGTGGTGTAGCGGAACTGAAAATTAGGGTGTCACTATCGGAACCAAAGTGCACCACTGCTCTCTGTTCACTCATTCCTGTCGGTCGTCTATGACGAGCCAAAGAGAATGAGCCACAAGTGCGCACAGACAGAAAAGTTGCACTTTGGTTTCGATAGCAACACCCTACTGAAAATGGTATTGTCGATGCGTTCCAGATATGTTTCATAAGGGCAATATCAGTAAATGTGACCACCGGAAAATGACGCTCTTCACGTCGGATCGGGAAAAGTTTAAATATGATAACATAAATAAAGCTATATTAATTTAAATACGTACCATCTGAATGAAGTGAGATCTTCTTCTACTTGTCATCAGATCTATAAAAGAATTATCCTATGGCTTGTTTATTTGAAATATTATTCTGACTAAAAACTAAGAAGTATCATTACCATTGTAAGGAAATGTCCTTCTCGTCTTCCTTCTCGACTTGCTACATGGAAAATGAGTGGCAACATTGGCACCAGGCACTCAACAAATTGCAACTATAAATACCTTCCATTGATTTTTCAACTACACAGCCAGACAAGAATTGCACACAAGCACCAGTATGTTCATTAATGCAGATTGTGAAACACAATCATTATAGTTCCCGCGTCCATCCATCCCCACACAACGTAGTATTTTACCATTTGAGTGTTTCATAATCAGTATTTCATTAATAAAGGAGCTGTAGCACGAATTTTATTCAGTCAAATGTAAAGCGTCACTTGATTGGCACTAACGTGGTAATTCGAACGATGCCTTTCTTGCCGTTCACAGACACTCCTCTGATTTTTAGCGAACATTCATTATTACGGGATATTCTAGAAATATCGGATTTATCGGGATACAATACGTCCTATGCATATACAATATAACACCATAATTCGATCGTGACAATGATGATCTGAAGGGCCAAACTTTTGACAATAAAATGTGGATAGATAGTTATTCATTTCTCACCGATCTACATCGAATACGCAAAGAAAAATTGTAATGACCGACAAGACGGAGATAATATTGCAATGAATAGCTCTGGCAACCAGTACGCAATGTTTGCTAGAGATCACAAGGAATAAGTTACGAATCTACAGTATTTTTCACAATCAGCAATAAAAATTGGAATTTATATTCGAGTATGTTTCTGTAATTGCATTTACACCAATCCAAGGGCTATGGTTGATTAGTTGGCGTCAGGATTATTCATATCAATTTGAAAAAATGAATATGTCTTGTGATAGACTATATTAATAAAATATCTTATTGTTTTTTGGGAATGAAATTCATTATTCCTCAGGCATCCTGGTTTGCTGTGCAGATAGCTTGAAGTATGCACCGCGGGCTGCCATGAGATCATCGTGGGTTCCTGAATAAATCGTTCCGGTCGATTTCGGATTACGGACTGCGGGTTAAACCTTGCTCCACTATTCTCCCTTGGTTGATTACAACAATCTTGTCTGCATTGACTACAGTAGCCAATCGATGGGCGATCATAATGCAAGTTCTGCCTTGAGAAGCCGAATCAAGGGCGTCTTGGACGATCTGAATGGAACTTTTCAAGAACTATTTTTATTCGTTCTGTCTTTTCAGTTCGATAGAACAATTCAGGCAAAAATGAAGCGAAATATGTGAAAGAGCGAAATGTGGACATTTACGCCATGATGGTGAACTGCTGTGCCTTCAGAACAACAGCCAGGACGGCGCATTTGTCCGTTGGACCATCATGACGCAAACCATGATGTTTTGGTATTTTACCCAAATTATTTCTTCTAGAAAAATATGCAACAACGGTACAATATACATATACATGCTGACATCGATCGTTCACTAAATCCCTTCCTCTCAAGTATTCAAGAAAAATGATGAGATCAGATGAACTAACCTTTTCGCTCTCCATATCCAATGCACTCGTCGCTTCATCCAACAGTAGGATTTTCGGATTTCGGATCAGCGCCCGTGCAATGGCTACACGTTGTTTTTGTCCTCCAGAGAGTTGAATGCCCTTCTCACCGACCCGAGTTTCGTAGCCCTAAAATTAATTTTTGGCTCCTTTTTGCTCATGCTATGCCTACTTTGCGCTACTACCTTTGCTCATATTTAAATATATTATTCACGAACATTTTTCTCTATCGTTCACAAAATAAGGAAAAATATATGTCTCAAGAATATGTTTCACCACTTGTATATAGTTATTATTCACGACATTTTGCATTGGAATGCTGATAGAAACTAATATTTATATAGAATTGCTAAATAGTACCGCTGGCAGTGCAGCAATGAAGTTGTGTACATTTGCCATCTTTGCTGCATCTGTGATCTGATCCTCAGTGACATTTTCAATGCCGTAGCCAATGTTTTCTCTGAAATTTGGAATTGGCTAGCGCCCGATTTATTCTAATATGTACAGTCACTATTTCATCGTTGAATACTGAATAAGCCTACAAATGAAAAGAGCTAAAGAAAATATTGATTCACCGTATTGACATATCGAACAGAATTGGTTCCTGGCTCACGATAGCCATTTGTGACCGAACGTTGAAGAGATTACGATGTGTGAGAGCTACGCCATCGACTATCTGAATATGCATGTCACTGGTTTTGGAAGTGGCAACTCTCCTTCAAACATTTAGGAATGAGCATTTTGAAAGTATTATAAAAATAAACACTAACAACATCTCCATTGTTCGGATCGTAGAATCGCTCCATAAGAGACACAATCGTACTCTTTCCACAACCAGAAGGACCAACGAGTGCCACAGTTTGACCGCTTCTCACCTCCAAGTCTACTCCACCAAGCACCTGAAATTTGGGTGAAATGGGATTTATTAAAATAGGATATGTTTCCCGGTTCATTGATATTGAACACAGACATATTTTCATTCCCTTCTTCTCAACTGACAATAAAATATGTTTCAGGGATCGTTGTTATTGAGCGCGAGTTAATTTTTTCATTATATTCTTCGCAGATTTTGAAAACAATAACAAGTAACAATCATATTTACCGTAGCCCCTTGTCTCTCCGCATATTCGAAGTGGACATCTTTCAGCTGCACGTCGCCCTTGAGTGGCTGCAAATAATAATAGAGATCTGTGAAATAGAAACTGATAATAAGTAAAACGCGGCCACCGTACCCCCTTTACTCCGGTCGCACCACCGGAGGCGTCGATCTTCGTTTCGAGATCAGCCATACGGAAAATGAGGCCGGCAGCGAATGTGGCCTTGATGTATTCGGGGAAGTAGGCAGAGGCCATTCCAGCACCTCCCGCAGTGAATGAAATGGCGAACATCACTCTGGAATACGTCTAATTGAGTGAATACTTCAATTTTGTTCAAAACGAGTTTTAATGCCCATTGATAATATAAAAATGGATGCCGGTATCCGCATAGAAAGGCAGTCCGTTATTTATACTTTTTCAAAAAAAAACGCGTCTCACATGTTTCAGGGGGAAGTATTCTTTGAAATTGGGCGAAAAAAACTGGTGTGGTTGTCGATGGCGCTCTTAAATTCAAATAAACGAACCTCAACACATTCATTGGTGTCAATGTTCCCTCCATGACGAGGTAGAGACCGAATCGGAAAGCAGCTGCATAGAGGAAATAGAAGACAGAGACTGCGAAACCGTATGAGACACCCTGAAATGAGTATGTTTCACTCAAGCCATTTAATAAAAAAATGATTTCCGAGAATGATCTTATATTGGCTGCTCTGTCATCAAATGAATACTTATTTATCAGCTATATTTGAAGGAATTAAAACTTTCTACGCCTAACTATTAATCAAGAGAGTAGACAGTTGTCTCGAAGGACATCAGCGCAGTCATAAACATAAATAGACGACTTATTATATTTCACTATCATATCGTAATTGACGAACCTGCATAAGTGCACTCCTCGTCGCAGTGTGAAGTGGTCTATCACAGTAAGAGGAGAATCTTCTGTGTACATTTGACTCGAGAGTCAATGCCTGTACTGTCCGAATGTTCTCCATAGCTTCCGCCGCAATCTACAAAATAGTTTTTGAGAAAATGTTGCCTAACATAATGATTTGACGGGTTTCATTGGAATTTATGATCCACTTGAAACATATTTTTTCCTTTACGTCGTAATATTTCCACTCAACGCTCATTCAGTTGAATTTACAGCCATGAAAATTACCGCTATGATTTTGAGATGTCATAGAAAGTCTCTACAAATGAAGCAATTGCAATTGTACCCACTTTTCCAGCAGTCTCTAGGTCCACGTTGTCGTTCTTGTTTCGACTTGTGATGTATCGGATTCTGAGGATTTGGCCAACGGCGACGATAGGAATTAGAACGAGCTGAATAGTCAGCCATTTGACCTATTTATTCAGTGCTAATTCTCGATTGTTGATTCCTTTTTGTTGGTCGTGTGATCAATCCAAAAATCTATCACAATGTCATTACGACTATTTTCACGTTACTTAAAATGCGTTTTTTGTTATGGTTTATGATTATAACCACCACAAGGAGAAGGAATCAAATCAAGGTGGATCAGCGAAATATCTAGTGCTTATGAAACCTACGAATGAAATAGTTACACTGATCCGGTTAGCAAGCGTGAAACTCTGACCATAAGCAATGCCATCTGCCATCCATAATAGAATCCGATACTGGCTCCACATCCAAGAGAAACGATTGCATTGATAACGGAACCGAGACGGTAGTCAATGGCCTGAAGGAGCTTCTCTTCTTTCACTTTCTATATTTAGCCAATACTGGATTTGTATTCTGATAATTGTATGTTTGATGGGACTAATGGTTGGCAATCAATTGTAGACAAAGATATTGTTGTGTATATAACGGCATTTGAAACATATAAAAAATCGTACCGATTTAATCATGGGAGCGTCAGTAGCTAATCTTGTGCAGAGTTTTCCAGGCGCGTGAGTGGGCTGGTCCATGTATGCGATGTTCATTCCAAGCAGTTTCTTGAAGACATTGAGTCGAAGTCTCATCGTCAAATGTTCGGAAGAGTACCCGAAGAAGAAACTCTGAATGAATACATTTATTCGGTCCGGAAAATGACGAAATTCCTAATAATAAGTTCCGCCCTTTGGTTCAGGACAAATGTGGACTTACACCAGCTAGCATCGTAATGGCATTGGTGCATCCTAACACGAGAAACAAGAGACTGTAGTAGTGACCCTGTCGTTGCATTTCGTCCTTGTCAGAGAGAGTGAAGACCTCAACGCAAATTCATGTCTTCATTTTTCTTATTTCTCCTTTTATTTATTTAATCACGAAATTCATTTTGATCTCTCATCAGTTCATCGACTTTGTTGAGTTATCTCAGTGTGTGTAGCCCCAAACACGCACCTGTATGATATCAGTGAAGAATAGCGAGAAGATTGGGAAGATGCAGCCTTGGAGTACTGTAGCTATCACTGCGATTGCCATGTAGAACCACTCAGGACGGGCTGCTCGCATGATGCCAACGATGCCAACACGAGTGACGCCCTCTTCTTCGAGTTCTGAAACAGTCTGTTGGTATCCGGAATTAGAAGTTGGTGAGAGTGAAATGCATTTAAGAAATTGTTGAAATACATAGGATAATTGGTGTTTAGCCAGTAAACCTTTATGTTTAACATTATATTGCTTACCCTTCTTAAGCCTCTTGAGATCATTCTTGTCTTTGACGGAATCAGATCTTCCAACACTCCTCACTGTCTTCTCTCCTTCTGCTGTATGAGAGAGTGCCCGTGAGAGTCGACGATGAGAACGGGCGGTTGAGGAATCGACTGGAATGACTCTCATTTACAACGGAAGCGATAAATGACAGTTTTCTAAAATAATCTATTTTTAATTTTTTAATAGATGTAATTTTCAGCCGTGGCCAGTCACTAATCAGTTGTGTTTCACAGCAAGTTAATAGGCATTCGAGAGCATTCGCGATGATTGTAATGTTGACGCTTCTTTAACCTTCATCATCCATATCAGTGAACACTTGGGAGTGCACCAGAGTGTGGTAGTGGCCCTTGAGGTCCAGGAGCTGTTGATGCTTGCCACGCTCAACGATCTGCAAAAAAAATCATGTGGAAATTGATTTTCCATTTGGCTAGATCAAATAGCTGTTAGATGTATGAAGTCCTACCACTCCATTTTTGAATACAACAATACAGTCTGCATTCTTGATTGTGGAGAGTCGATGGGCGACGATGAAAGTTGTGCGGCCCTTCGAAGCCTGGAACATAGCGATGAATGTACATGTTCGAAATCAGCTGTGAGTGTCATAGTGGAAATATGTTTCAATAAGAGGTTATCGGGAATGCCATTACTTATTGAATCCGATGGTCCTGTGGCGTTTCGTGCAAATACCTAATACTTACATTCTCTAGCGCTACTTGAACCACTCTTTCCGATTGGGCGTCCAATGCACTCGTTGCTTCATCAAGAAGGAGAATCTTCGGGTTCCTAACTAATGCTCTAGCGATGGCGATTCTCTGTTTTTGTCCACCGGAAAGTTGAGTTCCACGTGTTCCGACCAGCGTCTTGAGACCCTGGAATAACTTGTTTTTGAGCTTGTAAATACAGTAGAAAACTGATCTACGAAATACTTACATCGGGAAGTTGTGACACGAAATCGTACGCATTCGCTTGCTTCAATGCTTCGATCATTTCCTCTTTAGTGACGTTTTCTCTGAATTTTGACCTTCAACATGCAATAAAAAAGTAGAAAAATGTTTCATCGTGGTAATAAGAATGGATGTTGCTTGATGAAGTAATGATTTGCACATCATCGCCGATTTAAACACAAACACATCACGCCGAGGAATGCTCACCGTCCGAACTGAATATTCTCCTCAATTGTAGTGTCGAACAACACGGGCTCCTGACTGACGACTCCGATTGTGTTTCTCAGATACTGAATGTTCAGCTCACGAAGGTCCACGCCGTCCAGAGAGATCTAAAGTCAATCGTACAGACATCTCGAAAATGAACGCTACTTATAATTGTTATATGTATTTAGAGTCTCTACTTCGTTGCACAAATATTAATCAATCGAACCTGTCCTTCAGTAGGGTCGTAGTATCTCAGAAGAAGTGAAATCGAAGTGCTCTTTCCACATCCGGAAGAACCAACGAATGCCACGGTCTCACCGGGATTACATTCGACGTCTATGCCCTGAAGAATTGGGAATTGTTTCAGGGAATATGCTTATACGGATGAACATTTTCTTAACGATTGACCGGTGGAATCCACGGCGAATTAAAAGTAAATATTCTTCGTGTTGTACGATGAATGATTTACAGTTTACATGATACAAGCCGTTTACCACGAAGCAATAGCACAGCAACTCACTTTTAGAACCTCAACCTCTGCCCTGTTCGGGTAGGAGAAATGGACGTTCTTGAAGACGATTCTTCCCTTCGTTTCTGCAGGCACGAGCCCTTCTTTCGAATAAGCATCGATCTCGGGAACCTGAAGACATCAAATTTATATCTTTGAAATAAATCTCGAAAAAAGTATACTGCTCAATCTTACTGAAAAGATGGCACGAACAACTCTAATGGTACTGCGATTATTATAATTATGCACTGAAAGCCTCGCCTTATCAATGACTTCATGCAGTGGACTGGCTGCTCCTTGTGCAGCTCCGATAACTGCATACTGAGGACCAGCAGAACCAAGTGCCATCGAGCCCATCATCACGGCAAAGAAGACCTGAAGACAGAAATTCATAGAAGTTGACATTCTGACGACGAGGCCTAACTCTGGGGTGGGGCATTCTGCCCATCAAACACAAAGCAACCATCAATGGACATTGTGGTATCAATGTTTTTTTTTTAAATTTGGAATACGCGGCGGATCAACCATTACACAAAAGCACCAATATGAACCCTAATACAGAGTGTGAAACTCACAGTCATTACAGTTCCCGCGTCCATCCATCCCCACACAACATAGTCGGTTCCCACCTGCAAAGTTTCACAATCAGTATTTCATTCCAGACAAATTATAGATATTTGTTAATGAATTTCCTTGCATTATTTTACAGATTTATAATGAATATAAACAGCAGTGCATATGGATAAAAATAATGAGAATGATGTGTGCCGCACAAGATGAATATATTTTGGCAAACAGGCGTTCGCGTAATTTAGGCTTGATTTTTTTGTGGAAAAGGCAAATGAAAGTGATCGTTACTAGAGTGATATATAATACAAAGAGCATTATTTTCTCTAAATAATTTCCGAGCTGTTGTCATATGCCGCCTATTTGCAACCGCTGCAAATAATATTTTAAACACTTGCACATCTTGAGCCGATTCAAGGTCTGTAATCTTTACCCAGAATGCCAGACAATATGAAGCGAAGATGATGAGGAATGTGCACGCGAGACCGACTCCGATGTATAATGACTTCTTTATTCCATCTGTCTTTCCGTCCTCCAGGGCCTTCTCGTATCTGAAAGAATTTGTCCTGTGCAAAATAATGTTGTTGTGCAGTAGGCATTCAGTGGATATCTATCATATTTTACGGCTTCTTCTGGAGAAACGAAAATATTTTTTCACTTTCTCATTGAAAAAGCCTGCAGGCAAAGAATGTCAGCCGAAAAGTAAAGCTACCTTGTGAATAGGTCCGCTGTTATGATCAATTCGACACACGTTAGATAGAAAACCAGAAATCTTTACTTCAGTATACATAAATTAATACCTTGATGTCTCGTGAGGCTGAGCATTGAAAGCGTGTACAGTCCTTATTGAAGAGAGCACTTCCTCCGCGATTCCTCCAGCCACTGCGTATTTCTTCGCTTCCATCGCCGTGAGAGAAGCCATGAGCTGAATTGTGTGTATTTTTCCTGGACCGTTCACGAGAAGACTAACGGATATTATTAGGAATTGCGTTCATATTCACCCTCTGAAACATATAAAATTGATGAAATTTTGGAATTATGAATTCCATTGAGTGGTTTCTTCGTCCCCGATCTAACGATAAGGTTACGAATATAATTATTTTTCGACGTTGTCGGGAACGATGTAATATATAATATATTGTGCTGGGTAAGCACTCCTTACCCTCGCAATGAATGCTCCACATATCATCATAAATGGCGATAGACTCATCATAATGAGAGTTAGTCTCCAATCATGGGTGAATGCAACCACGAATCCTCCCACGAACTGTGCAGTGTACTGGACGAGGAGGGCGACTTTGTCTCCTGTTCCCTCGCGCACTCGTTCCATGTTACTGTAATTGAAGTGTTATCGTCATCGTTACATATCTTATCGCTAGAGTGATGAATTTCATTTCACGATTTTTGAACAAACAAAGATATCTTTCTATAGCAACACAGATATTACAAAATGGTATTTCGTTATCTGTGAAAATATGTTTCATGGAGCTATAATATATATTTTCCGGTTAATGTCAAGCGATAAGATTGTCGCAGATGTTCTAACGAATAAAACCTGAAACGTACTCAAACAATTTGGATGCCAGTGTTCCACTCTGTGATTTGTCGAACCACGCGATATCCTGACGGAGGACTCCCTTGACGAATTCACGACGGAGACGATCCGTCATTCTCTCGCACGCTGTCAGGAGACATGAAATCTCAAACCAATCCAATCTTATTTTGCTGGAATGACGTAGTTAGATATGTTTCACGGAGTCCATAAGATATCTAAATAACTCAAGCTCAATAATCTCGTTGCGGTTTATGGAGCGTTCTTTTGCTGTTTCGAAACGTTTCGAAACACCTTTTGCCCGTTCTTTTTTTGCGTGTTTCGAAACAGCTGAAATTCTGGCATAACTTTTTTCCTAGTAGATGTATCAATTTTCCACCAACTAGTGAAATGTTCGTCTCGAGGATACAAATCTTTTTCCTGTTGACAGCTAGTTGATACAACCATTGGGAAGGAAGTTATGGCAGTGTTTCGCGTTTTTCGAAACGTGTTCGAACATGTTACGAAAAACGAGAAACACTTCCATAACTTCCTTCCCAATGG
>JACMIF010005653.1:0-10336 GCA_014805445.1 Diplogasteroides magnus | reverse complement strand
CCATATCTTCTTATAAAAAATTCCACTGGATTAGCTAAAGGTGGTTTTATTGTTCACTCGTCAAGGGCTCTCGAAAAATACATAGTAGGATCAAAAACCTCGAGACCGGTCTTGACCATTCCATTGTTAGTTCTGGTGCATAACTCGAGAATCACCGAATAGAACTTGAACTTATTAGAGTGATAAACCACTGTCAGCGGTTCGCTTCGCAAGGGCAGATAGATAGATATGTACTTTTATTGTCACACAGACTACCAGAAGAAATTGCCGCCTTCCACTATTTTCTATATGAATAGCGCCTTTGGAACATAAGCGTGACGAATCCAATCTATTCTATGCAAAGCATTGGAACATGTCTCATTTTCGCTCTTCTATTGTCATGGACACTCATCCACTATGCAAAGGACTTATGGATTCGCTCCACTCTACGCCCTGCTCGTCATTCTGCCGTTTACCAATTTACACCTACGCCAACTTATAACCCACGCAGAATAAGCAGTATTTATGAGCATCTGCCACAGTATTGTGCCACATGCAAGAACAAACTGGTCCAATGACTTAATTAATTTTCGTGTTGCATATTTTTCAGGCAGAAATACCCGAAAAATACGCGGAAATTGTTTTCAAATGTATTATAGTTTGCGTGTTGCATACATGAACACCGTCTGTCTCTTTTTCCCCTCTTCAAATCCCGTTGTCTCTCGCGGCATTTCTACCGTACATGGAACTGAACAATCAGGTATTTCGCTGCGGGAGAGTAAACCTCAATTGTGGTGTAGTATTGTGGTGTGCCGAGTGCGTTTTTGTTCTTGCATGTGGAAACCTCTTTTCATAATACTGTGCTGCGATCAGGCAGCCGGATTGTTTTCTCTATTCTCTCTTATTAAACTGTACTCTCTCATCACTGTCTATCCGGCTATAGGCCAATGTTCGCACCAGTGAACGACTTTTGGGCTGAGTTTCGTCTCTGCTGTCATTCGACCGGTCGCCTATGATGAGCGAGAGAAAATGACTCACCGGTGCACATGTTCCAAAAATGGTCCATAAGTCGTACCCTAGTTCTGACCGTCTGTGTATGTGGTTGTTGGTCCGCCTTTGAACCCGGTGTAACCGCGATGAAACACCGTTTCGCAAGGGACTGTGCTCTGTGTGGCTAGCGGTTTGATCACGGAGCCACTTCATCTTCGCCTCTTTTCGCTCTCTCGCACCCTTCCAGTCACTATGTATTCCCGTTGCGCCCTCTATTGACAGAGTGTGGAGAGAATATGGAGAGAAGCGAATAGAGAATAAAAAAGAAGAGAGAAGAGAACATAACGACAGACGCTCAAAACGGAAGTCAGTCAGTTAGTCAGTCGTAAAATCAGCTCACTTTTCATGTCATTTTCCGCCGTTGGGCGATCGTTTCCAGCCGTTTAGAGAAACCGACCGAATAGCGAAGTGCGAGAGAATCGGAGAAAACATAGAGAATTGAGAAAAACAACGAAGAGAGTGGTGACCCTCCAAAATAGGCAGGCAGTCTGAGAATCAGTTCGGTATTCACACAATTCTCCGCGTAGCATAGTTTTCTGACACTTTTTTCCCTTCCTACCGTTTCGAACCCCGGAGGGACAACTGGTCGAGAGAGTGCAGTGGAAGGGAACGAGAGAATGTCGACAAGAGAGCGGAGACCCTTCAGCCAGTCAATGTGAGACGAATCAGCTCAATTCTTTGCAACTTTCCTCTCACAAGCACCATTTTCCTGTTCCTGAGAGACAACCACTCTGCGGAGAGGAATGACAGCCAGAGTGACATGGTCCGGTCACGAAAAATCGGGGAGAGAGCGGACAGAGAGCACAGTTTTGCCCCTCCACTCACCCTCCCGCTACAAATTTTTCGCCCTCCCCCACTCATAATTCTGTTGTTCAATGCAGTTTCGATATGAATTGACTCCTGCGAGTCATAAAGAAGAAACATTACACGGTTTTATTTGACTATTACGCCGATACGCGTTTGATCATTGTTGTTTTTCTTCATTAGAATTGAATCTCGTCTCAAATAGAATTATTCGCCGCCCGTTTCAAGTGCTTATTTGTGATTTCATGTGACGACCAATGATGGTCATCGTTGCTTCCATGGGTTACTAATTCGCACACTCGTTATGTTTCATCGATCATGTATCATACTCTTTGATTTGAGAAGACGTTGATTCCTATGGCTGAGTTGCATTTAAAATTAATATACGCAAACTATTTATAACATTTATGAACGCAAATAAGCCGAACTCCTTCAGCTCCATAATACCTTTTCACATCACGTCATGGTCACTCTCGAATCCCCCTTGAACTCCGTCATTTTATGGCTCCGCGTACGCAGAAACTTTACGGCCTCTACCTATACACGGGAAGTAATCGGTAACCCAATAGTTCTGTCTCTGGTCTGTACTATCTCTCTCTCTCTCTCTCTCTCTCTCTTGTGGTGTTGTCCCTCATCGCTAAAGCGCGAACAACTAGGGAGAGGGAGAACTAGAGGATTGGGTGTGTTTGCACAGGTACAACATACTCGATAGGCACACGTGTAGGAATGAGTAGTTGTTGTGTGCTGAGTGCATAAGCATAGCTGTGCATTTTCTTCCGTTTACTAAACCACACCACCCATTGCTCACCATTTTTACCAGCTCACATCGGTACACGAGTAGGAATGAGTCGTAATGTTGCGTGTAGCATCCGTATGGAAGCGTGACTTGTGCCCGGACAGTGACTGTTTCTGCCGTTTACTAATTCTCACGACGATGTACTCAGCGAATTTTATGTCGTTTCCAATTTACACCATCCTAAATATCTGAGAACATTCCCAGATGTCTTTTCTTTATATTTTTCTTTTCGAACACTTCAAAAGGCGGAACAACTGCCATGTTCCAAAATTTCGCTCATTAATAGCGTCTTTGAAACATAACCGTGACGAATCCAATCCATTCTATGCAAAGCATTGGAACATGACTCATTTTCTGTTGCCTATTGTCATGGATACTCACCGGAAAGTGCTTGTGGCTTCGCTACACTCTGCACCCTGCTCCTCTTTCTGTCGTTTGCTAAATCACAATAAATCAGTGTCCGATGTGAAAAACATGGTTTCTGCCTTTTACCACATCGGGCGCACCAAGTAATGTTAGAGTTGTACCTTTTGCAGTTGTCCAACCATTCAAGCCATTGTTTTCGTTTCTGCTCACACATAGATTCCAGTTTTCTCGATGTCCTGAATAGATTACGATCTATTCTGGCTGTAGTATAACAGTTTAGTTGGGGTGCACAATGGGAGTGGAACCACGTGTCAGTCCACTTCCCATGCCCTTAGCTGCTATTGAGGTCAATTCGTTTGACAGCGGTCGTTATGACTCAACATCAGTAATCGCATATGCCTATTTTAGGGATCAATTGGAATTGTAATGACTGCATGTCATTCCACACTAAACTGTTCGTATCTTTCTGACTCATGTCTTAAGAATGCACTGTCTGTTTCCTCTTCTCTCTTTACAACTGATTTGTGACTCATTTCGGTGATTTTACTCACTTATTTCGTAATCACACACTTGGTACCACTCCACTGTTCTCTCCTGTGCTATAAGAGACACGGAATAGGATTCAGAGAGCGGACCCTGGTTCCTTTGATAAGGCCCCGCTCTCATAGAGTAGCCCCTGAATCCAAAACGGATTCATTCCTCTCAAGAGACTCCAAATGTATGCAAATTTGCACCATGATGATCATATTATGGAGCATTTCACCATTACGGTGTGAATATCCATGGCGAAGATGTCCCTACGGGGTCAAGTTGCCTCCAATCTACTTTTATATCGTTGACGTTTCTCATTTTCCATTTATCCCCTTTGATTTATGGTTTCTTTTTAAAATCGGTGGCATGGAAAATAAGTGCGCCTATAATATATGTTTTTTTTCTATTTGCACCTCGACCGATTACGACCGTCTATTTTCGTCCCCATACGTTCAAATGTTTCATATGTTGCATGCTATTTTCTTCGAGATCTTCAGCGCGAATTGCTTGGCAGCTACATTCACGTATCTTTCAGGCGTAATTTATTGCCACATCGACGCTTCCTCGATTTTTGTTCTCCAAAAACGTTCCCAAATTATCCACTAGTCCGTAATAACACACAGATAAAAATGTAGTCTGATGTTAGTTCCTCCTATCTTTTCACAGTAGTGTGGTCAAAAGCCGTGGCCATTGCCCATTCTCTAATCCTGCTCAAACGCTTCTCACGAGTGGAGAACTCGTGATTGTTTCGCCTTTAATAAGTGCAGTTCATTCGTTATCAAAGAACATCATTGTGCACTGCATTCAGGTCGGTTTTGTTTAATTCATTCAATCGTAATTCGTCTTAAGCCATAAATACATCGGATGAGTTACCTATTTTAGTTTTTTAGCATACATAGAACAAATCAGAAGGATGCACACTACTGCCGATTTGTTGGTGAATACTACCGTTTGGTTCTTGATACTTCCATCCAGCTGTAGTATCCAATAAAATGCCTGCAGTATTTTTCTACGTGCGGAATTACCTAGCCATTGTTTCGTCTTCGTTCTTTTCTTACGATTAGTGCGCCGCGTCCGTTATCTCACTGTGCTGTGGCGAATTAGTGTGAAAACTCCGTTCGTAGCGTTATCGAAAACGTTGTAGCTTCATTGGTCGAACTTTGGTTTATTGGTCCTCTCACGCAAGGTTATTGAAATCAATTACGTTTTTCTCCAATATGATATCGCATCAGCAATATTTGTGCGAAATGTCTCATTTACTGTATAGATATTGCACAAACAAACACGCGAACCAATCTCTCATTTCCTATTCCTTTGCTGTTGACGCGTTGAATTACCGAACCGCGCGTTTATTGCGTTTATTCCGTTCGTAACTCATACCATAAAACTTCACTGAACCCATTTCAGATTAGATAGGCACCGAAGGCAGCATAACCGGTAATTTATTGTAATGGAGATCGCGCCTGCGGACAGGGAACTACTCACGGAGCTCAGGGGCAAGATCAGGTGAGGTATACCGTGATATTTGCGCAGTAACAGTAAGTGTAGAGATACGCCATTGCGCAAATGTCCAGTACACTATTTTATCATTCACATATCATATTTTGACACATTTTCCTGTTATACACCGACAAATTATGTTTCACTGTCAATATTTAGAGACTGGGTGTTAAAATTCGTAATCGCTATCAGATCATTCGAAAAAACAAAAATGATACAGGTTTTCAGAAGAGAGCTGGATCTCGTGCCCGCCTATGACGATGATGTATCGCTTTTGAGATGGCTCGTGGGATGGGACAGGAAAGTTGGTATGAATATGGAATTTATTTTGTGAATTAACCTGAACTACCAAATTCTCCCAAATCTAGCCCAATTTTCCACGAGATATTTTCAGATGTTGTCGTGCCCAAGCTCAAGAATTCACTGCGAGCCATTCACGCACTGGGGTTGGACAAGGTGGACTTCAGCTCACTGGACAAGGTTCTTATTGAATATTGTATTTTTAAACCTCAAAAGACCACGAACAATTCGCACCAATAACTTTCTCTTCAGTTGTATAGGATATGAAACATATCTCCGAACTGTCATATTTTTATTTTCATTTTCAAAAATCCCTATTAGCATTTCCACTATTCTCAGTCATAGTGTCACGCCAATTGATTGCCTTCTCTCGACCGTCTGCTCTATGTAAATCGGCGTATTCATTCAGGTGACCGAATATTGCGACTCCGTAAGCATACCGTTGCAATGGCTACCAGGTGCGAACTCTCACTTTTTTCTGTAATCAACTTGTTGATACCAAACGTGCAATGAAAATAATTAGTCCGGAATAGAAAATATATTGGACCGGAATATTCTAAAATTAATAGACAATTTGGGATTTCAATGGCTGCAATGAATGCAAGGCGAAACAAGCAATTACGAAACATTGGAACAAAAAAATTCAGGTTCCGTCGTTGGCTTCGATAAAGACGGCAACGTTCTCGTTATTCAGATGATCGGCCGGTTGGACGCTCAAGGTTTACTGTTTTACATTTACTTAATATTTCTACGATATGTTTCACAGCAACAATATATTTTCTATTTTATTTTTCAAGCAATTCACCGGCGACACACAGTATTATGAAAAGGAGTTTCCACATGCAAGAACAAAAACGCACTCGGCACACCACAATACTACACCACAATTGGGGGTTTAGTCTCCCGCCGCGAAAGCCCTGATTATTCAGTTCAATATACGGTAGAAATGCCGGGAGAGACAAAGGGATTTGAAGAAGGGAAAAAAGACGCAGACGGTGTTCATGTATGCAACACGCAAACTATAATACACTTGAACTCAATTTTCGCGTACTTTTCGTGTATTTCTCTCTGAAAAATATGCAACACGAACATTATATAAGTTATTCAACCGGTTTGTTCTTGCATGTGGCACAATACTGTGGACAGTCAATTTTATTAAATAACAAACAGTATTACTTATGAGCACAGGATTCACTTGGTATGTAGGTATATAAAAAGATATTTCCAATTTTAAAATGGGTTGAGGCACTCAGAAACAATTTTCAATCTTGCAGGACTGATGCCGTGCACTCGAAACTCGGACCTGTACAGAATGCGGATTGGAGAGAGCGAGGGCGTCATGGAGATTATACGGTATGACATCCTTTTCCGAAACTATTGATTAATTAGTTCCAAACCTACTGTAGGGTGATGGAGATCATACGGTAAGACAAGTTATTCCGAGAAAAATGATCGCAGACTAGCATTTCAACATTGATCATCGTACTATATTATATATTCACATTGTGATGCTCATATAATAAACTTTGCGATGATGAGAATGATTTATTCAGTCAAAAGGAAAAGGCTGAAGGTCGTCAGTTGGGCACTACAGTCATTTTCGATCTCGACGGCCTCTCAATGGCCATGGTGGACATGACGGCAATGAAAGTGATCACGACCATGTTGGGACAATTACAAGTGAGTTGCTCACTGGTACGATAATAGTTACTACTAGCTTATCATATATTAGTTTATTACTCATGGAGTCGGAAGACATTCAAGTGGACATTTGCACCACATTGACGAAATTGACGAAAAAAATATTCGGTTCCCATTTTCGAGCAAATTATGCTCAACGTTCAGTTGTGTTTCACGCACGTAATTTATCTGCCGGACTACTCCCATGATTCGACTATTCGCACTCTCTTTAGTATGAGTAAATCAAGAAAACAAAAATGGATAGTTCACTTTTCAGGAAATGTTCCCCGACGTCCTTCGGAAGCTGTTCATAATCAATGCTCCGACATTCATTCAGGTATGATTTTAAAACATATTGTTGAGTTCTTATTTTCTTGTCATGAAGGCGAGAAACATAGTGATCGAAATTATGTGAGCTGTTTAAACATATCCGCGTGATGAAACGTACATATAAAGGATGTAGATTGTTGAGGGCCAAATGAATAGGGATGAATTGATCGACGGTGGAAAACGCAAATTGGGCTGATCAATTAAGGTGGTCTGGAGCATGATCTCTCCCTGCCTCGCCAAGCAGACGCTGCAGAAGATTGAATTCCTAGGCGACAACTGGAAGACGAGGCTGGTGGTGGGTGTCCATTTCAAATTGTCAATTAGCAATTTACGCCCGAGGTGTTTAGAGACAGTGAATTGGCTCAGATATTGACAGCCGTTCATTTCTAGCCGTCTAACTTCATTCCTAGCGGTCGTATCTCCCTTCGCAGAGACAACAGCTAGGAATGAAGTTAGACGGCTAGAAGTTAACAGCTGTCAATATCTGAGTCAATTCACGGTCTCTTGTGGTGTTCTCTTCGAATTGAGTGATTACAGGAAGCAATAGGCGAGGAGACCCTCTTCCCACATTGGGGAGGCACGCGACAGCATGAAAAGGTATTTCTTAATTCAAATATTTTGCGAAATATTAAAAATTATAATAAAATAAGTATATTAAATATTGTAAAAAAAATTGCAGGGAGAATACGGCCATGTGCGAACTGGCGGAAAAGTACCGCTGGAGAAGTTGAAGTAAGTTTCATGCAACAGTAAAATATGCATTATCCGCCTGAAAAATGATCAACCCATCATATATTGGGAAATAAAAAATCAACATATTCGGTTGGGCTTCAAAGTAGGGAACGACACGCACCAGTGAATCATTATCGATCGCTCATAATAAACGACCGGTCGAATGAGTGCACAGTAGGGGTTCTAATTCGGGAGTAGAGTGCATTCGTCTGTTGTCTGATTCAAGAGGAGCGGTTGTCTATTACATGAATGAGGCAACAGATCCTTGAGAAACAGACAACAGACGAATGCACTCCACTCCCGATTTAGAAACCGTAGTGCACAGACAAAAGTCAGTCCATAAGTCGCTCCCTATTTCAAAGCGTGTACATTCATGAGTAGAGTAGTGGCCATTAATACTACCAGTTCTCGTTCCTTTTGAGACATTCTCCAAATCAAAATATGCATTCAATAAATATTCCTGTTCGATACTGCATTTTTCGACGAACCAGCAGCGGTTATTTACGTCATAACATTGTAACTCGCATTGCAAAATGCATAATCACAACCTTCTTGAATTTATTGATTGATCTCCTACAGATACGACCCGGCCAACGACCTGCCTGCCTCACAACTAACCTCACTGAAAGTGTCCGCAAGAAGTGTTGCATTCGCTTCCATCAAAGTTGAAGGTGAGACTTTTACTTCGCATTTAATCACTTTACTTTTACTCGTATAATTAAAAGCACTGTTCAATGTCATTAGCTTCTTGCTGAATATATCAATATTTGTAAATGAACACGTTACAGGACTAGCTCCAGAGAAGGGCCGTCGGCGGTTATTCTGGTGGTGGAGGGTGAGCAATTATAAATATTTTATTTTAAAAATATCAAAGTAACGACGCCACACCGTTTACAGTTATTTTCAGCATTTTCCAGTCATAAAACACAAGAAGAAAGGGTTCAATCGATAATCTCAGAAATCCTTAAAAGGAGCCATCTTTACATTCAGGTCGACTCGGGCGACATCGGCTTCTCCATCTTTCGTTCTGCTCCTGGAGAGGAGGCCGTGGCTGAACACGAGGACGACTACATGGCACATCCAAAGTTCAAACTACAGACGGTATTTGTGCCCGAGGATGGAGAAGTGAGTGGATAACATCTCACATGCGCCGGGTTTTTAATGGCTGGAACACAGAATACAGACGTGGAGATAAATTGCTGTCTCTGGTCATTATTTTAATACATAAAAATGGAACAAAAGGCGTTCGCGGGATTGAGTTCATTCGACATGTCGATACTTGTAACTAGAGTGAAACATTTTACAAGTTGTAATGGCCCGGCGTAAGCGACTTACAAATCACATTGATGCCAGGAAAGAATGGGGAAGATGTGCGTCACTCATCTTTTCTCAATGTTCTTGTTATGGTGTCGCTATCGGAACCAAAGTGCAACTTTACTGCCTGTGAGAATTGGTGACTCATTCTCTCTCTCGCTCGTCAGAGACAGCCGGTCGGTATGAGTGAACAGGCAACGATGGTGCATTTTGGTTCCGTTAGCAATACTCTAGTTCTTGTTCATTTCTAAAATTAACTTGAAAGATGTCATGGAATCATATGACGTTGGTCGCGTAAGGCTCGGCCCTCAATGCACCAGATGCCGCAGGGTCGAAAAAAATTCCTTACCTGCAAATATTAGATCACTACGCTGATTTCGAAAATCGGCATCTCATGATTCGTAATCGAGATAGAATCGACATATTGATTTTTATTGATTATCTTCAAAATGGAGAAAATCGATCACAAAATGCCTCTTTGAAGAGATAACCCTAACAAACCATATATGGGCAGATAGCTCTTGATGAGGAGAATCGCGTGGTTTCAAACATCACAAATCTTACAGAGAAAGGAGTTAGTTGATATCTCCTTTCGTTCGCATTTCTCCCCAAAATAGACGCATCATGGACGTTTGTCTTTTGGAGGGGATATCGAAAAGTGGTATATGTGCCAAATCTACGGTGTCGGCTGTATCAGACTTTTTCAAGAAAACCATTTTTTGTTGTCAAAACTTCATTTCTGAGCACAACAAAGTTCGATTTTCACGTTATGTTTCAATGGATGTTTAGTAGAATAACTTCATGCTCAAAGTGATGTCTCATTTCTCATTGTTGTTTAAAACGAGTTTCGTGTAAGGGCGGCAGGGCGACCACAGGATGGTGGCACAGTAAAGTGAAAGTTGTTCGATCCGGACCAAATTTTGGTTTTGACATCCCTAGGGGTGGGATACACTT
>JACMIF010005652.1:0-10339 GCA_014805445.1 Diplogasteroides magnus | reverse complement strand
ATATAGATATTGAATGATAACATGTAGAAGTTGGTCTTGATCGAAATTTTTTTGGCGATTTTGTCGTTGCTATTTTGTCATACCCCCTCATTCGTTGGTCATCCAATCACGTGGCTGGTCGACCAACGACCGCTTCCCAGGAAAGAGAAGGAAAGAATTAGGGTTTCAAAATCGGGAGTACGGGGGAATCTAAATCCCAGCATGCAAATAAGTAGTCGAACTCCCGACAGTCACGCTATTGATCATACATTTCGACCGGCGAGACTCAGCATGCAATACTATTGCATTTCAGTCAATACTATTGCATTTCGCGAGAAATAGGGAGGAAAAATAAGAGTGTACAGACAAGCAGCAGACCGGGCTGGCCAGGGGGACTGAAAGGTATGAGGAGCGATGACTTCATTTACATTATTCCTTTCAGTCTACACGGGCAGAGCTGCCGGCTGTTTGTCTGTACTCTCTTGCTATTCCTCCCTATTTCTCGCGAAATGCAATAGTATAGACCGAAATGCAATAGTATTGCATGGTTGAGTCTCGCTCCAGACATGACCATTTCCCCTCCCCGCTACTCTAAGTGCAATTATGGTTGACGCAATCTAAAAAATAGTTTCAGGAGAAGAATGGTCATAGCTTGGCTGGAAAAGCTGGCGTCATTGGAGGTGTTATATCTCCTACTATTGTGAAGATGATATCTGATCTGGTTTTAATTCAATTTCAGAACGAGGCCAATGATTGGCTGGAGATTACGGATGATGGGCAGGCAAAAATGGAAAGTGAAAAAGGACAGGAGGAGAGAGAAAAGATGACAACTGTTTCTGGTGATAGTGGAATGATGGACGAGGGTAATGAGAAGAGAACATTGAAGGAAGGTCCATCAGTAATGAGGAAGGAAATGGAAGAGGTATACGTGTATCAATCGATAGTCATATCAATGAGTGAAGCAGTTGCAGAAAGAAGAGAATAATACCAATTCACGAAGAGAAAGCATTCTGCAGACAGTGTAACTTTCTATAACCCGTAACTTTAACTTTTTTATACGTTTTATACTCTTGAAATTTTATTTATTTCTTCACAAAAACTCAAAAAAGTCAATCGATAGTTCTTGTACTCAACATCAGGACAGTTAGTTATAGTATGTATAATATATTGTGTTGTTCAGGATTCATCTGTGGTCCTTTCTGGCGCGCCTCAATTGGAGACTGTTCGTTCCGTTATTCGATAGCGTAGATGAATACTTTGTATGTTGTAGGTAAGTGGCGAGAGTGGATCAGACGGATACACAGCATTAGCAAAGGCAGAGAAGTACAAAGGGGACATGGAGGTGTGTTCCCACAGTAAGATGGACACAGCAGGGTAGTTATTGACAGCCGTTATTCTCGTTGTCTAATTTCACTCCTAGCGGGTCTCTCACTTCGCTGAGACGATCGCTAGGAACGAAATTAGACGGCGAGAAATAAAGGCTGTCAATAACTGCCTTACTTTGCCCACCCAACCCCCACACTCAATCATTCTCTTCTTCTTAGCGCGAAAAATTCTTCCGGTTCCTTCAATACATCCAATCTGTCGTGTACTTCTCTATGTCAGTGATAGACATTTGTCCTTCCACCAAAGAAGATACATTCTCCAAGTGTTTCTCCGTTTTGAAGGAAACGAGTGAACTTGTCAAGTGAGTCAAGACTGTTGCCAAAGTGCCTCCCAAAGTCCACATTTCGCCTCTCCGCACTCTCAATGAGGTCGTCTCTGGCATATCGGGACGACCGCGCGATAGAGAAGAGAGAGAGGCGAAATTAACTTTGGGATTTAGTCTGCCAAGACTAGATTCCTCATTTTCCCTTAACTCTGTTCCACCAGGTGTGCAACTCACTTGGTACTATCAGACAATTGCGATTTTCTTCATTTTAGAAGTAGAATCATGGTGTGTTGTTCTTTTACTGCTTCAATCTCATCCATCTTTAGGTTTTATCCAACCGAATCCGGGCAGTTCTGCAGTATCATATGTACCTTGCACGTGGTCTGGTTAGTGATGCTGTCGGCTTATTATTTATGTAAACTGGACTGATATTCCGAGTACGAACACTACCCCTGATTTCGTGACTGCTAGACGGTTACTGTCTCATATTTGCATGCTATTTGGTCGCATTAATCGTCTCTATAGGCGATTCGTCTTATGTCTCAGCAGCATGTAGAACGCACTTAAAATTACATGAATAATACCATCTTGAATTGGTTCATTCAGCGCTAGGGTTTCTAAGTCGGGAGTAGAGTGCATTCGTCTGTTGTCTGATTCAAGAGGAGCGGTTGTCTATTGTAGGCTTTGAAAACCAAACGGTTTGGGGTAGCCAAACAGTTTGGCCTCCATTTACAACAGTGACGTTTGATTGCGTGCACTGTTTGGTTCGGGTACCCGACTGTGAGCGAGAAAGTGCAAACGGTTTGATTTTACGTCGGGTATTTGGCCGGAACCAAATACCCGACCATTTCTGCACGTACGCGCCACATAATGAGCGAGTCTCACTCATTTCTCTTTGATATTTTACATCAGACCGGTCGGCGACGAATGAGTTCGCCACGTGTTCTCAATTATCATATATACATTGGGATCTCTGAGATTACAACGAGATTATCATATGATAATTGTGAACACGTGGGGAACTCATTCGTCGCTGACCGGTCTGATGTAAAATATCAAAGATAAATGAGTGAGACTCGCTCATTTTGTGGCGCGTACGTGCAGAAATGGTCGGGTATTTGGTTCCGGCCCAAATACCCGACGTAAAATCAAACCGTTTGCATTTTCTCGCTCACAGTCGGGTACCCGAACCAAACAGTGCACGCAATCAAACATTTCGCCACCAAATATCACCATAGCCATTCAACAATCAACTGTTTGGTTTGGACGTTCGCTTTTAAAAGCCTAGTATATTGCATGAATGAGACAACCGCTCCTCGTGAATCAGACAACAGATGAATGCACTCTGCTCCCGAATTAGAAATCCTGTTCAGCGCCTTCCTCATCTCGTACAGAAGATGAAGACAATGGAGCATTCAGTAGAGGAGAGCTGCCGTTCCAATGCGCCCTCTGACAATAATCCATCTCCCTCAACTGATTCTTCCGATCTTGTTGTAAGTACACAACCGCATCATACATGCTCTGTTAGCCTGTTTATTGCGTACAAACCAAAGTTAGATCAGCGATTATCATGCATTCCATTTGAACTGTTATTCCTAGTACGCTCCTCACATCTGGATGCCACCCTGTGCTCTGTGAACTCTCTCATTTTGCACACTATTTCGCCGTTTCTCTAACCCATAGGCGTACTTTGGAATATGTTTCACCCAGACTACTTGAGATTCTGGGAAATTGTTCAATTGGGATGCATAATATACACCAGTTTCAATACGTAACACACAACCCAATCGAATCTTTTTGAAGCTCGTGCAATAATGCCTGAAAGATTTATGCATCGAACTTTTCCAATTCATTTCTCCCCTTAATTTCAACAGATTTACCGTCTATCGTTTACGACATTTGAATTCCCGCACAAAAGTACCAGGGAAGCCACTGGGATTTTTCGGAATTCGGATCTATGCATAATCGACTGCGCTCATCAACACTGGGCTTCCAGCACTGTTTAGTTATAATCTGCCCAGGTAGCTTCTTTAAGGTGACAATGCCTTTTCAACTGTGGAAAATGAAATTATCTGAAGTGAGGACGCTCTCCCATCTTTACGAGGCCAATAGACTTTCAAGTCATTCTGAAGATGTATTCTTCTCTCGATGCTTTGGCATTGCATGGCCGGAGTGAGTTTAGTGTGGGATCGCATTATGGAACGTTATTGACAGCCGTCCATTTCTAGCCGTCTAATTTCATATGGAGCGATCGTCTCTCACTTCACAGAGACTACCTCTGGGAATGAAGTTAGACGGCTAGAAATGGACGGCTGTCAATAACGTTCCATAATGCGATCCATTGTTGTGTGTGAATATCCCTTTAATTCTTTAGTTAAGCGTCATTCCTTCTTCACTTCAAATGGATACTTCCCTTGACCGATTCGCTACTTTCCTTCTGACAACTGTCCACTCCATGAGAATGGAGCACGAGCTACAGAGAGCGAGTTCGTCCCACAGTATGGCCCCTTCCCGACACAATAGGGTTGGCCGTTTCGGTTATCTTTCACGGTCCCTATATATCCAAGGTAAAAAGCCCGCGTCCGTGAAACATAACCGATCTCGTATGCAAACTGTTGACGCTACTCCGCAATTAAGAAGCATTATTATTTCACCTCAAGGTAGGGCAGAACCACGTGGCAAACTTTCGAATAAAATTCTGATTTTTTTCCTGGAAGTAGGTATGGGCGCCCTTATGAACTTCCTGTCTCGATTCGGTCTGAAAAAATTTCGCAATCGTTTTACAGACGAATTTCGTCATCATGTTTGCCCGATCATAACTCGCTTCAAACTCATCCTAGAGGGCTGGGAAGGAGCTCATTCTGCAGCAAATTTTATTCTTACCATTTTACTCTCCGGGGTTCTTGGCCACGCAACTGAGATAACAGTGGTCGGCCTCGAAAAATCGGCATTTAAAAAATTTAAAAAACCAGATCGCTGTTTTTTGTCATATGAAAGCCGAAGCAATTCTACATAACATATATTTTTTTCAGAAAAAATAAAGTGGACGTTCTTTGGGAAAATCGAGGTCAAATTTGTCTGACCACCCCCATTTTGGGAGTAGATCTGGTTTGTTCCAGCGAAACTTGGTGTTCTTCGCAAGCGTAGCTGTAAGATCTAGTTTTTCTTGCTCTACACGATACTGTGAGTTAACAATGCTATATGAAACTTCGAACCCCAGGACTTCATTTTTCGCATTTCGGACCATGAACCCCGGGTCATGGTGAAAAATTTGTCTCCGAATGGGCTGAAAACTTGGTTTTAGGGTAAATCGATCCCGCAGATCACGAATTTGAGGTGGGTTTCACATGAAAAAAATTCGTTGCCTCAGGGCATGAATTTTTTTTCCATTTTTTCCTATTTTTTCATGCCCTGAAGCAACGAAATTTTTTCATGTCAAACCGACCTCAGATTCGTGATCTACGAGGACGATTTATCCTGAAACCAAGTTCTCATTTCGCTGGAACATACCAGTTCAGTTCGCAAAATTTGGGTGATCAGACAACTTTGGCCGCTATTTTCCCAAAAATCCGGTATTTTATTTTTTTTCTTAAAAATATATGTTATGCAGAATTGCATCGGCTTTCACATACTAATCTTACGATGCGCTTTTTTTGTTTAATTTTTTTGTTTAATTGGAAGTGCCGCTTTTTAGGGGCTGACCTGTACTATCTCCGTTGCCGTTACAGATACGGTCTTGCACCACGGGAAGTAAAATGATCAGCATAAAATTTGCTGCAGAATGAGTGCTTAACCAGCCCTCTACAATGAGTTTGAAGCGAGTTATGATCGGGCAATCATGATGACGAAATTCGTCTGTAAAACGATTGCGAAATTTTTTCAGACCGAATCGAGACTAATATGCACCTGTAATGCAATTTTTTCGAGAAAAAGGTCATTGAATGTTTAAAAGTGCCTAATTTGGAAATTATGCCTACACAACCATAGCTCAAAGACGTCGGGATAGTACTTATTAGTGTCTGTTACGTCTCCGCTACTCAAATACCGGCGAAAAACGTTCAAAAGTGAAATATAATGAAACATGCCCTCAGGGCATATAAAATCAACGAGGCATTTTCATGCAAAATGAAGCATGCCATCGTGATCAGCGGGGTCGATATAGTCAGGTAAAAATATTTTCATTATGATTTGTGACAAGTGCTGCGGCAGTGTTGTTTAACTCTCCCAGAAGTTAACAGTGATCATCTATGGCGCAAATGCCCATATTATGCATCTTATCTGAACTGTTATTGCTATAATAGTACGCGTCTCACGCCTGGATGCCATCCTGGGCTCTCATATTACGTGCTATTTCGTCGTTTATCGGACCATTAGCCATGATTTTGAATAGGTTTCACGTTTAACATATAGAGGCTGAGTTTCAACCCCGTTTACCACAATAATAGTGACTGTACTTCCTAGAGGAACAGTTCAATGAGGATGCGAAATAACTCTTCTGTCTTTTGCCCGAGCATAGCCTTCTGTTATGGCAGCATCTTTTTCACCAAATGTTTTATACTTGGATGTCGCAGATGAAAATTCAAATCGTTCTCAATCCCCTTCAAGCGGTCTTCTCTTGCGCACGTAGCCGCTCGGCGGAGAATATGGATTTTCGCGTTGCCGCATTCGACATACTAAAATATATTTTCCTCTAACACTTTGAGATTTTTTGCATTCCAAATCTTTTGTTCGCTCCTTTGAAATAGGTTTCACACGTGTGTTATTGCGTGAACTGATCTGCTTCAAGGTTGCCGTCAATCTCTTGATTTCTATAAATAAACACGTTCAGTCAATTCAACAATAAATACGCTGGCATAGTTTCGTTCAGCCATTATGGTTTCCAAAACAGTTAGAAAGTCCATTTTTCGTTCGTCTAATCCCCTTGGAGCAGTTGTCTATCGAACGTAGCGACAACGGCTCCGTGGAGATTAGACGGATGAGGAATGCACTTAGCCAGAGATTTAGAAACCCTCACAACCATTTCAAACGACTGAACCATTCTCGTATGCCTTTGGGTGCTCGCACAGTCCATTATTTTGGTCTTTTTTCTCTTTCATTCTTTTATTGATTGAAGTATGTTTCACGACATCTTCTTTAATGGTCTTCAATAAGAGTACCGTTGGTTCTGGCCTGTCTATCGTATTTACAACAAAAAACAATTTCGACTAGACCAATCTTTCGATATGTTTTCGTCTCTTCGCCATGGTCACAAATTTGCGTAGTCAATCTCATGCAAAGGACATGTTGTTCACTCATTGTTTTTTCTTACTTAGACAATTCTCTTCTCCCAATTATCACTTTAGGCACTAGGGAATCGTATTATTGAACGTTATTGACAGCCGTTCACTTCTTGCAGTCTAACTTCATTTCTAGCGGGCGTCTATCACTTCGCAGAGACGGCCGCTATGAAAGAACTTAGACGACTACAAATGAACGGCTGTCAATAACGTTCTATATTGCGATCCCTACTAGGCATTTCCTCATTCTGTTCATTTCGAAATGTTTCCCCCTTCAAATCGCGCGGTTTAGAGCGTTACGGAAATCTAGCCACATGTCTTCTACAAGTCGTCTTATGTTTACACGAATTGTGTTTCTTGCTCACTGGTCCGCGCTTCCATTTTAGGGACTCCCGCACTCGAAACTCCTTAAATTAGACCACTGGATGAGCAAAGAATTTCAATCCCCCACTGGGAAACGAAAGTTCTCGGAGAAAGAAACAGAATAAGGGTCTCAAGAATATTTATCTCATTGGGATGACATTTTCCGTAATCTGAGATATGTCTCATGACTTCTTCTTCACCAATGTTTGTGCGATCTCATTGATGATGTGCAGTCGGCTCAAAAATTCTTTTAAAAATGCAACATCAGATGGGGCCGTGAAAACAACGAGAACGCATTGCGCAAATGTCCTCGGAGCACTTGCCATTGCGTTTGGCTCATTTCGATTCGATTTGACTTTCAGTCAACATCCCTTCACGAAGAAAGTGCACAACTCCCCTATTGTGTTAAGGAGAGGGAGACTTTGTTTTTGAAGGGCCGGCAGGGAGCCCCCCCCCCCTACCACTCTTTTCGTCCACAATGTGGACTGTGGTTGGCAGTTAGACTAATTCATGGATTATCTTTCAAGGCTACTATGTATTTGAAGACATTCCTCTGTGAAACGTAACCCAAGTAGCCAAACTAACAACCATTATGCGGCCTCCACATCCGTGAATCCTGTCTGCCTTGTTATTCTTTTGCTGTACCGTGAATATTCGTGCCACAGTAGTGAAATTTATACTTGGGCCATGAATTGCCATGAAGCGCAAGCCTTTCGCTGTGTATTGAATGAAAGAGAATGCGTTCTCAAATCTAGACTTGACCCTCTAAAAATTAAAATAGGGGAGTTGTCCCAATTTCACCATTATAGAGCAAGTGTTCCAAAAAAGCTGCATCGCTAGGATGAAAGGCCAGATAATGGTGAAATGTACATTTGCACCATCGTTCTTGCTGTTTCTGAGCGCAAGTATTAATGCACCATTATGGCGCAAGCGCCCATGACGCACTTGTCTTTCACCAGCATCGTTGTTGTTGAAGTGGACTACGGTCATCCATTGATCCTGTTCGTCATCATCTTGCCTTCCTAGTTACTCTTCTTTTTCTTCCCTGGAGGTAACACATTTAGCGGGCCAATCCAGTCTACGCAAGCGCTCGTCCTTGTTTTTGAAGATTTTAACTTGCACTGGGTGCAACGGAAAATTGCGTCACAATACCGAAAAATATATTTTCCGAACAGTTTAAAATGTGAAAGTCAAGAGCGTTATGAAAATTTGCTCCATAATCGTGAAATGGACCATCGCGCCATCATTCTCACCACACTACTATGGCGCAAAAGTCCATTTCTGAGTTGTCTTTTACCGGGGGTTCAAAAATCGTAAATTTATCGTCATTCTTCTCCGCCGCGAGGCCATCTATCACGGAGTGTGACTACCGCCGCTCCGGAAAAGAATGACAACAAATTTACCGATTTAGAACATTTGTCCATGGCTGAGCTGTCTTCCACTCCTCAGGAAAGCCGACCATACCCCGACTTCCTTCTGCCCCTTCCACCCCCATCATTGCCTTGTTTTGGGCGGCCCGGGACAGGAAGTACGCAGACGATTACGATTCGCTGCGGAGTATTTGGCTGTCTGAAACCAAGACCATTTGCTTTGCTATCGTGCAAGAACTCATGGGGCGTCTTCTAAATATATTATACATCTTAACTTAATTTATACTCTTGCCTATTTGTCCTACAATTGAAATATCACGCAAAAATGTGTGAAAAAATCATAGTCGATCTAAAAACTTATCGAGAGCTGTTGGTATAACTGTTCTGTTAGGATGCCGAATAAAGCCTTTTGTTGTGCTAGAAAGAGCCTCGTGGGCGTTCATAACCGTCAGTTAATGTATTCAATTCTCACTGGATTTCTCAACAAGTCACGTTGCACAGCGCGTCAGACTTGCAGGTTTCGCGGACACCCCAGCGGGTCAGCCAAAAACGTGCGTTTTTGGGCAAAAAGTGGGCGGGGCTTAAATTTGGCATCGTCACTTCGAGTGTTTAAGGAAACCGAGGGCTTTTCGCGCAAAAAATGGGCGGGGCTTAATTTTGGCGTCGTCATTTTGGGTGAAATTTGTGTGAAAAATCGAAGTGATATCGAAATAAGCTCTCTGTTATTTTACGCCCTAAGCTCCCTAGTGTCGGAAAAACATGCTAAATTTGAGGTCACCCCAAAGTTGTATTTGTGCAATCATTTGCATTGTTTAAGCAGATACAAGTTTGCACAAACATCACACTAGCAGAGAAGCTCCACGGCCCGGTAACAAGCCAAACATAGTTTCTGGAGAGGTTAGGGCAGCTGTACACAAAACTGCTCAAACCTAATGAATAAATTTGGATTGAGATCTTCAGCACTCAGTCTTGTCAGAGGTCCTGTTTTAGCGCACTTCCTCGTTGACGGCGCTTTGCTAAGTCAATACTATAGCTATTCAGGATTTGAAGTGCGGCATTTATTCGCAATGAATTATGCTATATACTCATGTTTTGATTTAAAGTTATTTTCGTCTGCTGTCTTTACAAAGCCTACATTTGTCAAATTTCGGCCAAAATTGTTGCAAATAATTGTGTCTATTTTGATTCAAGATGGCACAGAAGCTCCACGGGGTTGACCATAACCGAGGAAAGGGTTGTGAGCTCTTACATGTGGATGACAAGAATCACAAAAGAGCTAACGATTATTTTGTCATTCCTTCGAGATATGGCTTTGTTTTGACGAGAAATGCACTTTGGATGCCATGTGTTCGCGAATTCGTCCCAACGATAGCGATTAGAGATGCCGGGAATAAACATCACGGCTGTCATGTACACACTGGATATGGCATGCGTGAAAAATTTCAGCCCATTTGGAAACATTTGAGGAAGGGTTTGCACCCTTGTTAGGCTAGCAATTTGGAAAAAACGATCGAAAGTTCACTATTCAGGACTTTCTCAATTGAGAACGCAATATTCCAGGGTAGTATCGAGAACACTGTTGTATGCATAAAGGGCACATGTATGGATCTGCAATATATCATCCCTGCTGCTTCTTCAGAACTGGAGATATTGGACTCCAACCATACTCCCGGTGCGCTTTTGGGGTAAAATTTCGAACC
>JACMIF010005651.1:0-10341 GCA_014805445.1 Diplogasteroides magnus | reverse complement strand
GATCGGATTTTTGTCCAATTTCTGACGAATTTTCGGATTTTTTTCGTGCCCTGAGGCAACGAAAAACTTTAATGTCAAGCGGACCTCAGATTCGTGATCTACGGGGTCGATTTACCCTAAAACCAAATTTTTAGCCAATTCGAAGACCAAAAGTTGAATTCTAGTGCAAAATATATGCCTAGGAGGTCCACTCTTACAGAAGATGTCTCTTATAGGGTATTGCTTTGCCATTTTTGAGGGGTCCAAAAAATCTGAAATTTTTACTGAAGGTACCGCCCTGGACAAGTGCAAAGGGAAAATTACTGTCTAGGTAGCCGATAATTATGCTGGGGTAGTCGGGCAACTTCCCTGAAAATATCATGAGCCTAGCTCTTCATACAACAAAAATCGCGTTTCTGGTGAGGCCGTTTTAGGGGGCGCTTTTCAGATGTCGGCAACTTCTACGCCGACAATAGCTGATCTACCAAATGTTGAACATTTATGGCCAAAGGGTAGTAGCCATAGCCAACACCGCAACAATATAGCTCCCCAGTAGCCATAGCAAACACCGCAACAATATAGCTCCATTATCGTGTCCTCTGGAATTGTTTTTGTAAAAAATTAATTTTAATTATTGTACCATAAATCATGGTCCATGATACCCGTATCATGGTGATTTTGATCATGACCAGGGTATCATGGTGCGAAAAAAAAATTTGTTCAATGATCAGCATGGGGTTTACTTTTTTGAAGTGCCACCACACCTGATTATTCCACAATAACTTTGCATGATCATTTCTTTATCCTTGGGAACACTGAAGATTTTTGAAGGTAAAGGTCAAAATCACCATGACAAAATAACCGGTCATGGTCAAAAGCGAAAAAATTTCGATCAAGGATCAGCATGGGGTATATTTTTTGACGACCTCACTCTTCAAAAAAGTATATCCCATGCTGATTCTTGATGGAAATTTTTTCACTTTTTGCTTCATGCTTATTTTGACTATGGTCTTCTCCAATATTCCGAAGGAGAAAGAAATGATCATGCAAAGTTATTGTGGAATAATCAGGTGTGGTGGGCACTTCAAAAAAGTAAACCCCATGCTGATCCTTAATCAAATTTTTTTCGCACCATGATACCCAAAAATTTTTTCGCACCATGATGCCATAACCAAATTTAAAAAAATTTTTTTTACAAAAACAATTCCAGAGGACTCGATACTGGAGCTATATTGTTGCGGTGTTGGCTATGGCTACTGGGCCCTATGACCAAAAATGATCAACCTTTGGTAGATCAGCTATTGTCGGCGTAGAAGTGTCCGACATCTGAGGGGGACCCTTAAAAACGCCCTCCTCAGAAAAGCTATTTTTGTTGTATGACGAGCTAGGCTCATGAAAGTTTCAGGGAAGTTGCCCGACTACCCCAGCGTAATTATCGGCTACCTGGACAGTCATTTTTCCTTTGCCCCTGTCCAGGGCGGTCGAAAAAGTGCAAAAAAGTGCAAAAAGGGGTCATTTTCACCGATTTTTCCTGCAATGGAGAAGCGACCTAAAATTCGTGTCTAAGTTGTTTTAAAGTAGTCCTGATGTGAAACACCTTCAGTAAAAATTTCAGATTTTTTGGACACCTCAAAAAAATGGCAAAGCTTTGAATACCCTATAAACATTCGTCTGTTTATGGGGAAGCGGCCACTGAAGATACAGGGTCGTCCTATGGCGTAGGAATAACTGCCTATCTCATTTTACTTTCCTCTTCCACTGTGACAATACCGAGGCATTCTTCACGTATGCCTGTCACCCTAATAGATACTATAGATACAGAATGAAAACTGTTTTTTTCTTGTGTCAATGTTCAGTCGAAACGTGTTAGTAGTGCGAGCGAAGTACAAAAGAAAGTCATGTGAATCTTCCTAAAAGCACTTCGAGAGGGAATTTGACCCATTGCCCTGTGTTTATCAAACCCACCATCCAGGGGCCAATCGAAGACTTGATATTGCAGTAAAACGAAACGGGAGACCACGGCCAATATATAATTTGTGCACATAATTACCAAGAATAGACGAAAGTTTCGATGGAATTGGGCTGCAAACATAATAATTCGTACATCGCAATGCACAACTTCATGTGTACCGGCCCTGTATGCGCTGATTCCTGCGATCGTGATGAATATGAGACTGGTGCACAGGAGAAACACCTGAAGTAAACAGCTATAACGAAAAAGAAAAACCCCACTGCACAGAGTGGACACAAAATATATTGACACTACCACTTATTATTAATTTCATTATTCACCTCCACTCCATAGATTGCATAGAAGATTTGGGGATAGAAGGCATTTCTAGTAGAATTAAGATTGACAAGAAAGTGTCGCGTGGAGGGCATTCGCACTGAATAAATTATACCGTTTCAGTGGAGGAGGGGGGGGGGCGTTAGTAAAATCTAAAACAGAGCGGCGGTTTGATATTAAAACTGCCCGCAGCTGTAGTTTTGCGCCGACCTCCCCCCCCCCATCGAAACGGTTGTTTTGTGTGTTAGTTGTATGTTTGTTTGATCTGATGAAATGTAATGAAAAGGGAATTCACAAAGAGAAACAAAGGAATGAAATATATTCCACGAAAGACAGAAAGTTGGAAACGCTTTTTACGGCACACGAAATGCATTAATTGGATACCTATTATATTATATTACACGTCGGTGCGTAGTTTTCGGTCACTTACTTCAGTAAATTCAATCTCGGCTGCTGTGAAATGGACTATTGTCATGACGTCTCAGTGGTTAATGGGCAGGTCGCCCTGTTGATGAACTACGGGTCTGGTGTACTAATGTTGATGTACTACCTGGCAACTGTTGTGGGCACCTTCTCCAAACGATCGAGGACTTCCATTGATGACAGACACTCTCACTCCTTCCGTGTGTCCTTGTCCTTAACTCCTCCTTTCTATTTCTCTCACCACTTTACCGTGCCTGCAAACAGATAAGAGGTTGAACTAAAAGTACAAGCTTTTCTTGAGATCTTCGCCCATTGAGACCAAGAGATCAATATATACTCAACGGAGCGTACCTTGTTGAAGGAGCTGTTCATTAGCCACTCCAACACTTTCATCTGTGCAAGAGTGACTCTTCTAGTTGTCTTTAGTGTTTTTCCACTGCTCAAGAATGACACATCTGCATCGTATTCATCTTCTGCATGATTGATTCTTGTTGAAAACGAAACTCTCAAACTAGTTGGCTGAGGGCATAGAAATGAGGTGCTGACCTTTCCACCGTGGAGACAGAAGACGAAGACATTGGAGTCAATTTCAAGTGATCTGCCATTCAAAAAAAATGTCGCTATCTAACACAACCATGTTTCCTATTTGTACATACTCATTAATAAATAGTTTGGAACGGACTTGTGCAGTCGCAATGGGTCGGATAGAATTTCGTTAGAATGAGATTTATGAATATCCACAGATATGAATGTGCACTCATCGGGTTTAGTCAGTTCGGTAATGATCTGACCTATGGGTAATATTAGGTACAACAAACAGTTAGGATTCGCGATAAATACTGCTTCAGGTTTACGTTGACTGGCACATCTGAATAGCGTCATCAGTGAAAATTTTATTCTCGGGCAATTTCATGCTCGTAAAAAGGCAACATCGCAAAAGTAGTTTTTTTACAGGAGATCGCTTCATACACAGTAGATATAACTAAACGATGAAATGTTATGTAAAAATTTCATTGATAAGTGGATATCGATAATTGATCGATAATTTAATTGCTTCTTCCGACGGAAATTTTATATGAAGAAAAGCTCAAGAAAAGCCTCCGAGCCCGGGATGAAATGAGGATGAGGATGAGAGGATTAGAATACATGGCCAGTCCCATGACATATGGATACTGAAAAGGAAGTAATGGAAACAGGTTACCAAATTCTGGATCGTGAGCGTAGAAATAACAACTAGATAGGTGTGATATTAGGGTGTCGTTAATGGGACGTTATTGACAGCTGTTCATTTCTAGCCGTCTAATTTCATTCCTAATTGCTGTCTCACCCTTCGCAGAGACGACCACTAGGAATAAAATTAGACAGCTAGAAATGAACGGTTGTCAATAACGTTTAGCGACACCCTACGTGATATCGTATATTTATGTACGTTAACCTGTATATTTTGGAACGAATTTATGAAGTACATCAATATGTCTCGATAAGATACTTACCATAGGAACGCATGCGTAAACCAATTCCTCGTTTCCAACAAAGACCGCGTATGTCCACAAAATCTTAATTATGGATCAACCACGGATGCAATGAAGTCTTTAAAAACCTGATGAATTGCCTTTAGCACATGAGTGAATGTGCTTCCTAATGTGAAAAGCATTAAGAAAAATTGCTGTCTTAGAAGTACTCGTTTTGTGTTTTTCTGCAAAGTCGCCAATTAAGAGCAATAGCAATAGCAACTGAACGGAGAAAAACACTAGCTTCTAGCTGACATACATGGCACTCAAATGTGCTAAACGAGTTAATTGTGTGCGATTCTTGATGGAAACTGCGCTAATTACAATGCCGGCAATAATGTAGACAATGCATCCAGAAGTGGATATGATTTTGACAAGCTGCATGATTCGATTGCTTAACAGAACATGTTTTGATTACCTTTGTCGCCTCGTCATCAGTAGCCGCTATAATCGGTGAACCGTCTGGCGATTTTGTAATTTTTGGTTTCGCTGTCATAATGTTGTAGATCAGCAAAAGACCGGGGAGTAGAAATTGAAAAGAGAGAAGTACAAAAATCGTAAATCTTGACCAGCCCTGACGCAAATGTAAATTATTGTTTTCGGATATGAACTCACTATTTCGGATAAGCTTGCATTTCGTAATACGCAATATCTGTGTATTGAAACAATAAGTTTGCCAATCGAGGCTCCCATTACTCAAATCGTATTGGCAACATAAAAATAAAATCGTACATAATATTACATACCACGATAACCATATACGTGGAGAACTCATTGGGAGAAAATGTGAATGTCATTACGACCATGAATGAAAGACTGCCTATCATGGCGGATATTCCTGTAGTGCTTGTCCATACTAGAACGAAAACATACGACTAACCTGTCGTACAGAAGAAAAAAGTAGAACGGTGTACGATGGGAAGGATTGTTGGACGAAGCAATTCCCACGATTAGAAGAAGATACAGGGCCATTAGGCATAGTTAAACTACGTAACCTCCATTGATGTAACCTACGTATAACATGGACGAAACTTTGCAGATATGAACTGAAATAATTGAATGTGAGTGAAGTTGCACTTGCAGTCTTGGGCTGGATAGGAGATATTGCAATTCAATATTATACCACTTACTCTGTCGGCGCAGTAATTCTGTTGATGTAAAAAGTAAGAACAGCGTTCTCACCTGGTGAATGCCATGGAGTTATTGGAGGGTTGAATTTCGAGGTTGAGAGAAATGGATGAGAAAGATGTAGAAACGTTGAGCTGCTTCAGATGGTCCACACTAGACTGGCTGGACCGATTTAATTCATGACGAAGGAAGGAATGAAACCGTCGGGAACAAAGGTCATTTGGTTTCGGAAACGGGCCGCGGTTCGTCATGACTAGAGTGTCGCTTTCGGACTTTATTTACATAGGTCCGGACTTTCTAGTGGGAAAGTCCGAATCACTACTTCATTATTTCTGTCTATTCCCTTCGGTCCGGGCATCTGTCTAGTAAGCAACAGACAACCGGACCGAGAGATAATAGACAATGAAATGCGTTCGACTGTCAAAGTCCGAATCAAAGTACGAATCGTGACGCTGAACGCATTTCTTTGTCTATTATCTCTCGGACCGGTTGTGCATTACTTATTAGAGAGATGCTAGGACCGAAGGGAACAGACAGGAAGAATGAAGTAGTGATTCGGACTTTCCCACTAGAAAGTCCGGACCTATGTAAATAAAGTCCGAAAGCGACACTCTAGTCATGACGAACCGAGAAGTGAAACTAAGGGAACAATTTGCATCATTTCTTCGTTTGTTTCGCACGATGGCAGTTGTTTTGTTTTGAATCATGCAGCTGCAGACTGGAAAACGAGACAATACTCCATGTAAATTGGCAATGGCCTCTTCCATCTCTCCTCCATTCGTCATCGGTCCCTTCGGGAACCTCTTCCCGAAACGAACCGTTAGGCAACGAAATCATTCCTCGCCGTTCGTTGCCTAAGCGGTTCATTGCACAACCGTTCCTCAGTGGTTCGTCATAGTCGAATTAAATCGACCCAGCCGCTCTAGTCCACACCAGAGTGGGGTTCACGAGCATTGCTCGTTGAGAGAATGAACAACGTTGCTCGAGCAACGTAGCAATCCATTGCTCGAGCAATATGATAATCGCGTTGCTCGAGCAATCATCTTCATTCATTCTTCGTCATTCTTCCCCTTTACGCGGCCGTTCCCCTTCGATTTGTAAGTCATATTCAGCAGCCCAACCAGTTCTGGCATAAACAAAGCGAAAAATGAAGAGAGACGCACTGATTTGCCTATTGCTCGAGCAACGGATTGCTCGAGCAATGCCCCTTTCCCCATTGCTCGAGCGACCGGTCACTCGAGCAACGACAGGGACGAATTGCTCGTTGCTCGAGTTTGCTCGTCACCCCCACTCTGGTCCACACGAGATATCACATTCGCGCGTAAAGCTACAGTAACCATTGTTCCTATATGGCCAGGAAACGTGTGATGGAATTGAGCATGAAGGTCGAACAGCGATACCAATGGTATGGTAATTGGGTGACAAAAATTATTTATGATCGACGAAAAAAACGAACGGCGTGTATACAAAGCAGTATAAAACAATCGATGATTTACTGTTGAGGAAAGGTCGCATATTGAGGCTCATAGATGTCATGGAGAGACAAGAATAGACGTAGATGTGTTGTGTTGACGAGAATTCATTTAGTGAGATCTGGGACAGCGGCCCATGGTTAGCACCCGAAGACAAAACCAAATAATCGTCTACCGAGAACAGCTACAAATCAATCAATAATTTAGTCGCAAAGTGGTCGGACACGTTGAAAATTTATGAAAAAATACCGCAAGAAAAGGGAGGAAAAGCGAGATAGTAGTAAATGAAGCACCCGTTAGTATATCCTTCCGCGGGTTTCACACCGCTTCGTACGTGATCGGATGGCAAACGAGGCCCGTCACCGTAGGAAGTGCTGTGATACCCTCGGGTGGGATGGGCGGGGCATCGAGGGCGGCGAAGGACTGGGTGAAGGGGCAAGGGAAGTAGAAGGGGACGCGGTTAATAGATGAGGATTCAACACGGTCCGACCACCTTGGATACAAATACTCGTCGCTGAAATGGTAACCATCGAATGGAGTGGAAATGCAATTGAATAAATGACAAGAAGCGATGATTGTGTGGCTAAGAAAGCAGGAATAAAGATGTACAAACATTGCGAGAATCACACTTGATCAGTGCGACTTCCTTGGTCTTCCGTTGCTGACACGACTGTGGACTCTCCTTCAGTCACTGTGTTGACAATAGTCAGTGATCTCTTCTGTCTATATCCTCTGAGGGAAGTGGAGAGTCGACGAGTCGAATTGACGAGAATTCCACGAAGAGGTTTCCTCTCCTCCTTAACCGTCTTCATCACTCCCTTCACATACAATAATATCCGCCAGACCCGAAAATGCCCAATATTGGCAGTTTTTGGAGCGGATTTGGCAGATATGTTTGTGAAATTTTCCATCGAATACCTCGTCAGCGTTCTTGGGCTCTGCGGCTTCTGCTAGATAGAGCATCTCCTCCTCCAGTCGGAGAAGAGATGCAGTGTCTGTGTTGGATGCATTAGTGTCCTTCCTTCCCATGATCCAACCATCAGAGTGCTGAAAAATGAAATATTAAAAAAAATGAAAATTGATGTTGAAGAGACAAGTCGGACTATTTATTCGAATGAAGAATGTACCCTTCTAGCGAAGCAGGAGGCCTCGGTCGTTGCAAGACTTGTCTCATGCGGAGGGAGAGCAGAAATCTGAAGCGACCAACCAATTACAAAGGCATTTACTGGAAGCGGGGTTCCTCGGAAAACGTTTGTATTATTATGCTTTATATGAACGTCATAGATGTTTCAGGGGGCAAGTAAGGGTATTGACCATAATTACGTACCTTCCTTCCTCCACTGCTCGTACTCATATCCCTCATCTCCAATGGACTGCAATCTCGAACATTCGTGTTCACTGATGCCACGGAGACCCTGCAGTTAATGTTTCCAAGTTAAAATTCGTAACATGAACGACATTATTCAAATTGTCTTCAAAATTATTCAAATTATTTTTCTTGAACATTTTTCAAATTACAATTAGTTCTCCTTTTCTTCTCTTACCCTGCTCTGCTGACGTCGACACTGGTGATTCTGTGCAGACAGGGCACTTTGGAGGCGACTCTTCGTAGACATCGACAGTTGAGGAGAAAGGCACGAGAGTACTCAGAAGAGGCCATGCAGAAGACGTAGAAGTTGATGCAGTGGTTGAGGACTTCCAGACAGTTGCCCACCTGTCGATACACCTGAAATAGTCACCTTATGCACAAATGTATGTACCATGGTCGTAGAAAAATAGTGGAAATTTGAGACGGGCACCTTTTCTAAAGATTTTTGAGAGTCTCTTCTCAGTTTGCTTCCATTCACTCGAATTTCATGTTTTGCCTAACTGTACTCCTACACTGTATCAACATGTTTGCTCAGTGCAAGAACCGGCATTTTTCGGCTGTTCCTTTCTTAATGAGCATCGCTGTGCAATCCCGTGCCATGTATTCATCGGCGCGTGAATCTCATTACCCTTCTCTAGGAGAAGTGGACAATTGTAGGGACATACAAGGGAATAATCGTGTACATGAA
The DNA here is from genome assembly GCA_014805445.1 of Diplogasteroides magnus. NCBI lineage: Eukaryota > Metazoa > Nematoda > Chromadorea > Rhabditida > Diplogasteroididae > Diplogasteroides > Diplogasteroides magnus. The sequence continues at coordinate 1,484 of JACMIF010005651.1, read as the reverse complement.
TGAGTTTGAAAGATTGCAGAGACCCCTTGGGACATTTAAAAAAACTCAATATATTTTTTTCAATGCTTGTCAAACATCTGGTTATCGGTTGCTCATATAAAGGTACAATTCGCAGTAACGATTCGTTATTGGATACCTGGAATCGGAAGACTCCTTCTTTGCTCTCATCTTGCAGCATCATTATGGCCATTTGTGGCAGATTTCCGGCCATGTAGAGTAGACAGATGACAAGCATGAGGACAGTCAACTTCTTCTCTGTGAATGACCTCAGTAGATGCAGCCACTCCCTCCTGCAATGTATTCTGTCTTGAGCCATCCATTATTCACATAAAAAATAATTGCCAAAACAAGATCCACCAAAATCGAATGAAACTGCCCATATTGGCATATTTTGCAGCGATTTCGCTGCAAAAATTTTTGTGTGTTGTCCTCTCACCTCTGTAGGTTCTCCATACTCATAGCTAGTGACGATCTGGCAGATGGAGGGGCGCCTGCCATGGCAACAGTGGCTGCTGATGCAGACCGGAGAATCATTTCCCTTCTCTTCTTCTGGAAGTCAATCCTCATCAATCACCCTCCCATTGTCCACTTGCCTTTGTCAACTGAAGTCTTCTTGCAATGACAACATTCAATGCAGTCATGAGTATGACAGCGGCGAACCGAGTGAACTCCCGCAAGACCTTGTACCCGACAAACATGGGGTAGAATCGCTCACTGAAACAGCTTGACGTAGAGGTTGCCTACTGTAATCCAGGGTCGAGAGAGATAGAGGAAATGAAGATAGAGAGACACAGAACATTCATATCCCCATCCCTTCTCCCCACTTAATTGACATAATTAGGTGGAATCCCTGCAACAGCCACGGATATCTGCGAGACTAATTGAATTCGAGCAATCTCGTGCGCTGTTCTGCCTCAATACCGTATTCCCCATCGCAGAGTAATTTAGCCATGAATTTTTTTATATTACTCTTGCAACAAGTTGACGATCCCGTATATTTTGCACACTCTACCCTTCATGGTATTCGAAATATCTCGCGAGGATTTATGAGGCACGCCAACAGAAGGAATGCTTTGCACGCTATGGATGGCCATGCATAACGGGTCGAAACTCCTTCTCTCTATCTTCCCTTGGACTCCATACTCAATTTCTTACAAGGCATCGAAAAGAGCGATTGGGCTGGAATAGGAACCCATTTCTGTACAACTACCGATTACATGCCCACACAATTTCATTTGTCCGGCCCCCCTAATGACTTGCTCTAATCGAAAGCCTCTCATACTCTCCCTCTGTCCTTTGTCCGGTCTCGTGACCTAATTTCTCGCTCTCCCTCTGACCTATAACATTGCCACCAATCAATTTGACCATCTCACATCGCTATTCTGTAATTTCTAATATATCTTCGTCTAACCCATCGCCATGCCCCCCAAAAATGCCAAGAAGAGGCAAAAACATGGCGATGAGGACTGGGATTCCCTCGATGA
>JACMIF010005650.1:0-10347 GCA_014805445.1 Diplogasteroides magnus | reverse complement strand
CGCGCGAGTTCGAAAAATCGACCAACTTTGAAAAATCGCGCCGCTGCTCTTTTTCACGGCAGAAGATCATGATGGTGGCAACGAATGAGATCTTTAGTGGGAAGTCTATGATAATTATGGGCAGTGGCTAATATCAGGTTGGACGAAGATAATCAATGTGAAAATAGATTTATCATTACTTATGACTCAACCTAATACTTTCTTTTGGAGAAAATTCTTGCTTGCCTTGAGTAATTTATTTTATTGTGGTAAACCGTGCACGTTCAAGTGGAAATATATGAAGTGAAACTAGTGAACTTAGTGGAGCTAAAGCATTAGTTTTTAAGTTATTTTACTTACGTTGTTTAACAAACATGCGCTAAATAACGTAAATAAATAACTTTAAAACGAATGCTTTAGCTCCATTAAGTGCACTAATTTCACTTTATATTTTGCCACTTGAACGTGCACGGTTTACCACAATAAAATATATTACTCAAGGCAAGCAAGAATTTTCTTCAAACGCAAGTACAAAAATCCCAGGTTTTAGCAGTCAGGAAAAGGGGCGTGTCCTCGTTTCGAATTGTTCGGACCAATTTATCACCGTAATACTGAGATCATTATCAAAGATTGCTTCCCACATTGTACTTCGACAAACAGCTGAACGCTGTAATTCATTCTTGAAATAGTCGTTCTTCCAGGAAAGCTACGCGTTATGGATAAACGAATACAAGGCCATGACTGTATATGGCAGATACGATCCCGACGAATCATTTTGGACTCTGCTACCGGGATTGAGATTTGGTAAATGATAGCGTGAACACAAACAGGGACATGAATCATGCATCCGCCAATCGTTAGATACAGCACTCAAAACCTGCATATTTCATTATTATATCCTGATAACCCTATTTTCAGTACTACTTTCCTTTGGAGGCGCAGTTTTACTCCTGTTTCCTATCTACGTCTCCCTCGGAGCTCATATCATGATAATGCTCAAGAATAACCAGGTTCTAACTACGGTAGCATCGGATCAATAGTAGGAATACTGTAGAATACCGTATCCAAAGCAACGCGGGCGAAGCAGACACTCATGAGCAGAATCATATTGAGTCAGGTACAGTAATTCAATGGTTCTGGATGTCAGACGTTGTGTCAGCTCAATGTTTACGCGGTCACGTTCGACGTACCTATCCTTGCCGTGTTCATCCTTCAAGTTACGGGAATTCCGAACTTTCTCCCTGAAATTGTCGTGCCGTTCATTCGGATCTTCTTATTGGTAAGAAGACATACATACATATACATACATATTGTTTATCATTCGCAAGAAAAACATGTGTGAATGGTACCAATGGGTGTTGTGGCGGTACGGGTTCAGGACACGGCATAATCGAATGATTTTTCCCGTCGAATGATCGATTTCTCGGGTGGTTTAATCTTTTATTGAATAATTGGGTACAATAATATTTTTGTCTATAGATGCTAATTTTGTACGAAATAGGATAGATGTTGGAGCATTGACAATGTCAAATGGTAAATTGTTCCATATAGAAATGCAGCGCGAGACGTATGAACTTCGGCGCAAACCATAAATAGCAAAGGGTAATTCAAGACGCAGATTATGGGATTGACGCAATGAGCGCTGAAGAGGTTTAATTCTAAAAAGATCAGAAGTATCAAGATGAAGGTGTTCATGCACACATTTATAGAGAAAACAAAGATCGCGTATAACTCTTCGATATTCCAAGGTTTCTAGGCCGAGGAATCTCAACCGTTCACTATAAGGCATTTGATTCAAACCAGCGCGCACAAATATTCGTCTAGTATAACTTCTTTGTACGTATTCGAGATCAGTTGATAGACCAGAAGGCAAAGAAGGACTCCATATCTCAGGTGCACTCTCTAATAGAGGACGAACGTAAATATTGAACGATCTAACGAGAAGTGGAATAGAGGTTGTTTTAAATGAGCGAAGTATGTTGTTTACACGAGCGGCTGCTTTGGCAGTAATTTTATGTATGTGATCATCAAAATGTCAAAAATCAAAATCAAAAATCAAAATGCAAAAAATTGAATTCCAGTTCAACAGAGATGAATAATATTGATGGACATTCGTTTGTTTTGGGCAATATTTTCGACTAATATCCTAATACGGTACTATGAAAAGGGCACAACTCCTATCAATCAAGTACTTAAAGAAAGACTCCGGAGAGTTTCCTCTCGGCACATCCAATGCTCTGCACCTATTCATTCTCTCTTCTCACCGGCCGACTTCTCTAAATGTCTATTTCGGAAGATTCCTTCAGTGTTGACTAGGATTAAAACATATACGTTGTAAGCACATTTATGCGCGTGAAGAAGAATGATGAGTAGCTTCTGGGCGATGAGACTTTGTTCCATTGGTCCCTGAAATAATCCAGTTAACGATCATACCTCATCAGATGAAAATACAATAACGCTGCGGAAACACAATAACGGTTTCTACATCACTGTGGCGCAATTGCCCTGACCATTCTCTTCATAACGTTGTCGTTATCATGTAATTACTTGGAAAAAATTACCCTGTAACAAGTGCTGAATGAATGAGCTGAAGTGAGTTTTTGTAGGCTTTACTAGCCATATTTATATGTCCCTCCACCCCCCACCCTTTCCTTGTTCTCATAAAGTTTAGAGATAGCAAACTGATTAACTTTCTTGCTACAACCTCTCTCACTCCTCTCTACTGCTAACCAAAGGAGTCAGTATCTCACGAGAGAGTGGGGGGGGGGGGTTAGAACATGATCATTTGGCCACGATGATCTGGTAACATTTTGCGCAGTTCAGCACACTGAATAGTAGAGAGAAGAAGTGAATCAACGTGAGCATTGATATTAGAAAAGGGGAATATTTTGCCGTGGTTCCCGTGCTACATAATGGTTGAAGTGGGGACACCCACACATTGCCAAAATCCCGATGCCAAAGAATTGCGGTGTTCATTTTCAGAGCCTCGAGATTCGTGAAAAATTAGAAATACCCCTGTTATATCTGTGCTGAAAGCGTGTAACATGTTTACGGAGAACTCTGCCTACTGTTTAAAACAACTCGTAAACATATCATAGGTCAGAAGAAGGCGAACTATTAGATCAAGAAAATCAACAGTTAAAGTGAGTGTTCCATGTTCCCTGGTGAGTAGGGAAGGGAATCCAAAGCGGTGGTCCCTACGAGTGATAGACAACCGCTCCGCAGAGAATGGAAGAATCAGACATGAATTTGACAACCGCTTTAGAAACCCTAGAGGTGGCTCAGCGTTACAACTTCGGACCATTCTGACTAAGAGCTGCCCACGCGCATTTCTATTCATGAATTTCGAGTGAACTTCTGGTTGCTTACTTGCGCAAGCAGGTGCAAAGGGATGCACCTGCTCATTTTCTCTAATTCGTACGTTGTTTTTGATTTCTTGGCTTCGCTTGGTAGTTTCTATAGAAGGGTGTCGCAAATGGGAAAATATTGTCAGCCATTCATTTTTATCCGTCCAACTTCATTCGTTAGCATTCTTCTCTGCATAGCGGCGGCCACCGCGATGTAGAGAAGTTAGATGGGTAGAAATGTACGGTAGTCAATAATTTCCCATTTGCGATACCCTATTCTATAGCTTACCTCAATGCGGTAAAAATTAAATTTCGACCTTGCCATTCAGAAGATTATTCCATTATGGCTAGAGACCGCCAATAGCATCTCGTTCGCACCAAGAAGTGGATTCCATTTATCTAACTCATTCGGAGCGGTTGTCTGAGACAATTGCTCCGAATGAATTAAAGAAATGGAATGCACTCCGAGGTGCGAACGAGGTGCGATAGGCGGTCTCTAAATATAGCCCACAGGGGGCCGATATCTGAAGGACTATGATTACGTTGCTGATCTTCTCGATTGCTGCATTTACCGTCACCGCCGCAGTGACATGCCACAGCACACTTACCAAGACGAAAACGTTTGTTTTCTATCTCATCCCGCTAAGATGACCAATAATCACGGAAATGATAGTTTATGTTGTAGAGTGTCGCTTTTGGCAAAGATATTTACACTTTCACTCCTATCCGATTTATTTATAAATTAAAATTTTAAAATAATATTTCAGGTGCGTGGGCGAGATGTGCGTGTACAAAAAGTCAGAAGACAAAAACTCAGAAGACGTATCGGTATGCGATGATCTTCGAAAAATCATTTTATTGTTTGAGAACATGAGGGTGTGGCCTCTTGGAATAGATTCTGGTTTCGTCAAGGCTGTTTCGAAGTTTAGGGCTGTTTGGTTGGAAGTGAGCATCTGGGCATGAAGGAGCAGTGCTACATGGACTACGAGTCGTACTGCTTCTGCAGGTCATTAGTTTATTCATATAGGAGCACTTTTTTCCAAAAAAAAAACAAAAATCTGACGGCACAGTTTTAGCGGAAAAAATAGCCCGCGGTTGAGAGCGGGCGCAGAGAAAAAAGGTCTTAGCGCGCTTAACCCTAGTGTTCTTTTTCTCTGCGCCCTCTCTCTACCGCGTGCTATTTTATTTGCTATTTAAATTGAGGCCGTCAGATTTTCGTGTTTCTTTAGAAATAGTGCGCTTATATCTTAAAGAATGAATCCAAATATGATAAGCTTGCCGACAGGGAGATCAATAAAGTGTTGGCCTCTGAGTCTGTGCGAATCCCTTTCCTTTGTCAATAGTTCTGAATCCAAAGTGCTGATCTCCCTATCGGGCTCTCAGGATTCCCGAACGGCATCTTTAATGATTCGGATATTTTATTGCGCAGGCTGAAAGTCAGGATGGATCATTTAGTTCCGAGAAGTGCAACACAAAGGATATCATCAGCAAGCCCTCAATGCATGCTAGTGTCAGCAACATCACGTTGAAGGTCAAGACCTTTTGCTTTTGTAGGGATCTCAAAAAGCCCCATCTTTGTTTCTGCTATTAGTACATCATCATTTCATATGGAGTAGCAAAATTTTAACTGGGCAAATTGATTGAGAACCCTTACAAACGTCGGAAACATATTATAGTATACGTAACTGTAACTCAGATTATAGTATTATTGTGGTAAACGGAGTTGGAAGTCTACCTCTGTATGTCGAGCGTGAAACCTATTCAAAATCGTGACTAACGGTCAGAGAAATGGTTCGCAATTTGAGAGTGTACAGTTGTCAACCAGATGGAGTGTGTGTGTACTCGGTATAGCAAGTTGTCTTTCCACAATAGTAAGAAGTATGTTTCAACCAATTTCAGGCCGACGGGGACACATATTTGGGCGCTTCTTGCAATGTTCAATTTAACGAGAGGCCGTCACCGGACATATGGATGGGTGCCACATGCACAGCGAGCAAGCAAATGCCAGTCGATGATTTCAAGTAAGTCTCCTTTTTTTTACAAATGACGTCCCTGTCCAACCAATTCTCCTTCAACATATGGATAAGCTGCCGACGCCGGAATAAAGACTTTACTAATGCATTTGTAAATTCCCGAGTTTAATTGGCGTCAACTTTTTAGATAGTTTAGCCTACTTCCTCAGCTAAATTATTTCGAGCCAATTTTGAGAACCGGAGACTTTGTCGCTATTGCAAAATTATATGGAATTGCAGCGTCCATGACGACGTCTACATGATTTCGACACGCGTAGCTGTTGGTGGGGATGAATCGGAAGACGTTCACCACGCAATATGCAGCACGCAGGTATTACGCATCCTACGTGAACTGTTGCTCTAGTCTATTTATCGCGCAGGTAAAACATATCCGTAACCATGAAATAGCATGTGAAAATGAGAGCCCAGGGTGGCATCAGGTGTGAGACATGTACTAGGAATAACAGTTCAGATAGGATGCATAATATTAGGATTTCTAAATCAGTAGTAAAGTGCACTTCGCATTCGTCTAATACACTCGGAGCTGTTGTCTATCAAATTCATAGAGAACCACTCCGCGGAAACTAGACGAATGGGAAATGGACTTTACTAATGATATAGAAGCCCTGGCAGGGATGCTACATTTGACTGCCAATCTAATATTTATGTTCAACTTCTGTGAATATTGCAGAATTAGCAAACGTTCGTAAATTTACCCGAAGACATGCGTCCATGGAAGTTTGTCCCATAACGAGTCGTGAAAATACGGCGCAATGGTCTATTTCACAATTACGGCGCAAACTTTCACTACTGGGTCATCCTTCACCCACATTTACTGCAGTGTGTCGCATTTGGGACGTTATTGACAGCCGTCCATTCCCAGTCGTTTAATTTCATTCCTATCTGCAGTCTCGGCGAAGTGAGTGACAAGCGCTTGGAATGAACGGCTGTCAATAACGTCCCATTAGCGTCTCCCTACCACACTTTCAGGCATGTGCCGACGCGATGGTCAACGAAGTCAATGCAGGCTTTGAGAAGACGTCGTATAAAAACATCGACTGCCACACCTACTTTGTAATTCTTTATTCCTAAAAGCAAGTCCAGATTCACCGAAATATTGTGCACCACGGGTTCAAAAGCGGTAAATTTATCGTCATTCTTCTCCGCCGTGCGATCGTCTATCAGGGAGTGAGACAACAGCACCTCAGAGAATAATGAGGACAAATTCATCGTTTTAGAAACCCTATTGTGTTCCGACGTGAAATGTTGTCACAATATATTCCGTACCGGCGCAGCGAGAATGTGCACATTTCACTGCCTTATGTTACAAATAGCGGTTCAAGAACGGCTATCTTACCCCATAATAGAAACGAGAAAAAAAACAACTACCGATGAAGAACCCTAATTGCAAATGACTAATGATTAGAGCTTCCTTATCAATCGCACTTTTCATGTTTGTCGTCATTCCGCATTGAGGAGCAGTCGTCTCTCAATTCATCATAGACAAACGCTCCCCATTGCAGAATGACAACAAAGATGCAAAGTGCGATTAATAGGGGAAGTTTACTAGGGTGTCGCTATCGGAACTTTATTGACAGCTGGTCAAAATTTATTTCTATGTCTGGCGTCTCCCTACCACATTTTCAGGCATGTGTCAAAGATCTGCGTCTATAGTCGCCCGGTCGTGTTTTCAGCTCCAATCCACCACTAGTCATGACGGCTGTCAATAAAGTTCCGATAGCGAGACCCTAAACTCTACTAATGATGCAGTTAAAATATTTGCAGGAAGGGGATCCATCTGAGGACGACGTTTGCAACGGCCAATTCTGCTTTATATCAATATCCAGCGATATTGAATTTGAATTTACTACAAGAGGATGCGCGTACTTCAAGAGCTTACCGGCTAGTCTCGGGCGTGTGATTACTGTAAGATAACCAGTCTAAGATATGCATTTTTTTCTATGTTTGACCACAAATGAGATTAGAGCTATTTTTGGCAATTTGAGTACTAAAGTGCATTCGTTATATCTGCTGTTCCCCAGAGCGGTTCTCGCTCGTACGCGGGAGGAAGCCGCTCTGTGGAGAAGCAAAGAGACGAAATGCCAACCCTGATTAAGAAATTCAATTATTTCAGCCGGAGCACGTGGAGTTCATGGGCTCTACTATCGTTTTCTGCGACCAGGCATTCTGCAACAAAGATCTCGCATCGGCCGACTCGATGACCAGTGTAATTTTGCCATTATCTCGCGCAGCCTGAATATATTATGAAATTAAAAAGGGATGGCTGAACGAAGCTTCAGCTTTATAATGGGCTTCTAAATCGTTCAATTATTTATTTTCAAAAATGATCATGAGAGTGAATTGACTGACAGTAAATTTCACTTACGCTCGTTTCTTAATCGTTGACAGTTGAAAAGTTCAGAAGCCCTATGTTCCTAAGAAAGACGAGCCATCGAGCACTAAGACGACGAAGACACCATCGTCTGGTACTACAAAGGCCGCCACGAAGGGACCAAGGACCACGAAGGAACCAAAGACCACGAAGACAATGGCTTCTACGAAAGTCATTACCACTACCACAGTTCCAGTTCCAGTTACTTCTACAGTTCCAGGTGGCTGTGACATTTTCGATAGGTTTACTATCATCTCGCGCAGAGAATAACTTGGCGCAATTTCGATGTGGGCAAAAATACGCAAACAAAGTGCAATGGAAAGCATTATGAAATTTTTGACCTCCCAAGATGTGAAGATATTGGGGAGAAATTACAGAATGCTTTAAATCCAGACTATAATTATTCAACAATTCCGAACTGATGAATATTTGATCTCAGTTACTACAACTACTGCTGCCCCAGTCACAGAACCTCAATCGACAACGGCCGAGCCGCCAACGACAACTAAGAATGTCGAAGTCACTACGAAACACGGATCGGACATACACTTTAGACTATTATCCATAGGAGTACTCGCTGTGTTTTGCATCGCAGATTTTCCCCAGTCCATATCTGACAAAATGATTTGATGTTTTTTTTCATTTCATTTCTTTATCCATTCCCTTATACACTCAAAAACAAACAATAATCCGAAAATAATTGGATGGGTTGTCTTCCTTCAAACGAACTAGGGTGGAATGTTCGAAATGCAAATCACATACAACAGATGCAGAATGGGGTTTTTTCTATAAATACCGTGAATCGAATTTAAACATTAACAGTTTTTTCTGTGAGTTCCGCACTACAAGACCCAATGGCCCTTTTTACACTTTCAAAACCTTTCTGGACTAAATATGGCTACGAATCGTACGATACGATACGAAAGTCTACGATCTGAACGATTTCCATGGCTGCGGATCTTTGTAGCTGTTTACCAGCGATAAGAAAGTTACGTTTTTACTGCCCAATGACGTGCCTCTTCCCTTTCCAGCCCATAAATGTGCCGATAAGCCCCCATTGGGGCTTGTTGTTCCATAATAACGTGATGATGTTTCACATTCCTCTACCCTTTCACAGTTTTCCCAAATTTAGCCCATTTAGCACTATTCCACATTCCGTTCTACAGAGCGGTGATGTTGTTGAGTTTGCTTCTGAGTGCTATGATAATAGTCCATAAATGTGAGTTCATTTTTATTAATGAATCCATCTGAAAAGTCTTAGCTCGAACATCTTGCCCATCGTATTTCGATCCTTGGTATGACGGCGTCTGCGGAAATGTTCTCTCTCAGTATTACACAAACTATACATATGCTCTCCAACGATGCACCGATCTTGGAGGATATTTACCATCGGTTCACAGTGATAAGGTCATTTCAGTCAACCATATATACAAAACGATTTGTAATTTAATATGTTTTAAAACAAAAAACAAAAGAAACGCTAATACAGGAAAATGTATTGCTGTACGAAACGGCAGTAAGCAAAATCCTTCATGAGGATCCATTTGATCACTCCATGTGGATGGGACTTCAATGCCATGGAAACCACACATATTCATGGATGGATGGAACGCCCTACGATTATGATCGCCCTATGGCAGTCATCAGTAAGAAAAACAAATGCATAAACAATAAATAACTATACAGCGCAGAAACAAAGTAAATGTACGAAAATTTTCAGGCGGTAATTGTAATAAAAGCACCTTCTACGCAACCGATTACGCTCTTCAGTGTTGTGATGGTATCGGGTGGGTGGGAGTGGATCCATTTGGGAATGCTGTTGTGGAAGTTGTGGTGTGCACGGCTGCCTCATCATTAGGTTAATATTTTTCCTTTTTTTAAATTACATGTTGCCTATATGTTATGCATAGATGATATATATTTCCTTTTCAATTTACAGATACACCGTGCAATGACTTTGACGAAACTATGTCTGGAAGCTCCAAATGCATGAAATTGTACACAAATGCAATGACTTGGACAGATGCTCAAGAAACCTGTAAAAACAATGGAGCCGATCTATACTCGATTCATTCGGATACGGTAACATGGACGAGGAAGGACCTTTTGAACATCATATGAAAATCAGGAAAACAGCTTCGTCCGTCGTATAGCCATTGCTAACGGTCTCATCGAAGGAGTTCACATCGGGTTAATGAACATGAACTCAACTGCACCAAACTGGACCTGGGTAGATGAGTCGCCTCTGAACTACACGAACTATGCTAACGGCACGTTTGATGATTCAAACGAACAACATTGTTCTTGACAGCATTCAACGATCCTACTTTGGGTGATTGCACAGCTATGCAGATAGTCAAATTTCCTGGCCAATGGATGAATATACCGTGCCAACAGCAGAAACTTCCATTCGTTTGTTCTCGTCCAGGTATGCGGACTTATTATTTTTTCGATTTATTCTTGAACAAAAAGCGTAAAGAACAAGATCTGTTTTTCTACGCGTATTGCTGACTTTCATGATGTCTAACTTTTATAATATTTTATTGAATTTTTAGAAGTGATACACGGAAACAGATGAAATAATTCGATCACACATTTCACACAATAATGGGCAGTG
>JACMIF010005649.1:0-10349 GCA_014805445.1 Diplogasteroides magnus | reverse complement strand
TCCCGCCATTCATGAATGTTTTCCCTGTGGCAATAATTCTTTGAATGGGAAACCAATCATTCAAGGAATTATTGCCACAGGGAAAACATTCATGAATGGTGGGTAGGACATCAGATCATTCACTGAATGGGAGGAAGAGACAGTCTATCCGCGTTCCCCTTCCCGAATCATTCCCATTCAAACGCGCAACGCCATTGATGTATTACGCATCCTAACTGAACTGTTGCTCTAGTCTATTTATTGCACAGTTGAAACATATCCCGTAACGACCAAATAGCACTCAAAAGTGAGAGACCAGGTTGACATCCAGATGTGAGACGCGTACTAGGAATAACAGTTCGGATATGATGCCTAATAGTAATGCTCCTGCTAGGATATTTCAAACATGTCTCTTTTTAGAACACTGCCATTTCCAGACCAATTGTAGGTAAGAAACACAATATTTTTGCGTGCAAAGGATTGTGCGATGCTAGGCAAAACATGAGATATTATCGCCTATTCGTCTGGCGAATGAATCATAATTGTTTGTCCTCTGTTTTACCGCGACTTTCTTCCCCTTTCTCTAGTTTTTCGTAAAAAGTGACGGTGTTGTTCTCTTTTGCAACTCTCTTTGCTTGCGGAAAGTGAGAAAATGAGTTATTCTAGGCGCTACTACTTTCATTAAGAACCAGTAGAGTTGTGGTTGTGCGGATGAGAATCTTTATCACTGTGTTCAGTGGGTCTTCTACACTACTGTGTCTATTCGTGAAATGATAGGGACACTAGTGGTTCTATAACGATAAATTTGTCTTCTTTCTTTTCCGCCGCGCGGTTGTCTTGCACCATGACAGACGACCGCGCGGCGGAGAAGAATGACAACAAATTCACCGTTTTTGAATCCCTGAGAGACACGTGTACTTGCAACGATGCGTACCTGCTCCACGCTATGCTTTCATTCCGAATCGATCTGGGCAGGTCAAACCAGTTGTGCGAAGGCATGGCCAGCACAGTAGAGACTGATCCGACTACTTATCTGCGTGACTTCGAAACAGCCAATCGACTCTGCCCGACCACATGACATTAGTAGTGAAGAGAGGGTCGACGGCAGAGAAAAGACACACTTTTGTACGCTGTTCATCATTGAATCTCTCTATGTCACTGTCTATTTCGTCCCTACCCTTATCAGCCCTCCACGAGTCATTCAGCGTTGAACATTTCTCCGAAATCGCTACCAGCTTCATTCTGATGAAATTGGCATACACCATTTCCGATTTTTCCGCTTCTAAAATTATTTACAGATTATTTTGAAGCATTTAATTATCGTGTGCTGCTGTATTTGCAACCAATAGTTTGCTAGTTAGCGAACAGACGCAATTTACTTCAACGGAACAAAAATCAACAGTTGTATCAAACTTGGCACTTTGCCAAGTTTGATTCACGGACATTCTCGGCCAAAATCATCCGGAAACAACTTGGGCTTTTTTGAGCCTTTTAGCACTTTCTTCAGAGTCGTGGCCCCAGGGTATACTCCTTTCTTACCCTTTTCTCATTCAATTATCGGTATTCGTGTCATCTGGGCAATAAATGTCTTTGTCTTTCTCTGTGCCTCTTCCCAATGTCTCGCTCTCCGCTCTTTCCTAGATGTCTTTTTTGTACGGATTTCTTTCTGGTACTCCCCTCTCTTCCTCTTGTTTCATTCAATTATCCTTGTAGGCGTCGCAGTTGAGTGCCTCGAACAGGGACATAGCGAGAATGGCCGCCTCCTCGTGAGTTAAAAAATGTTTTTGTTGTATTTTATCCTAAATTATTAGATTTTTAATCTTTTAAAACTAAAAACATGCTTCGCATACAATTTTAATGTTTTAAAAGTAGTACTAGTTGATTCCAGGAGTTCAAAATCGGTAAAATTGTTGTCATTCTTCTCCGGAGCGCCGTTGTCTCTGCCTATGATAGACAGACGCTGCGCGGAGAAGAATGACGACGACACATTTAACGATTTTGAACCCCTAGTTGATACGATCAAGTGCAGTTTTGAATGGTGGAGAGATGATTCATTTCCAGTCTGTTGACGACACGTTTGTCGCGTGCGCTGTCCGTGAGCGACTCGGCGTACGATGCCGTCGTTCTAGTGTCGCACGGCGGAACGGGCGCACTGGACTCCTTTCCCGCACTCAATGCACTCGCCGAACCCGTCGAACGATATCTCACGGTCAGTATTTTGTTTCTAAATCAGTAGTAGTGCATTTCTCATTCGTCTATCCCTACACTCGACAGAAAACCGGGCGAAGTGGATTAAACGAATGAGAAATGCCCCCTATTATTGATTTAGAAACCCCAATCAGTGCACATGCTCTGTCAACGTTCCTTGACGGAAAATTAATTTAGGACACAAGTACTGAATGATATCTTGGGGTCAGGCTTGCTGATAGTTATAGACGAAAGTTGCATTCCATTCAGACTCAAGTTGAACTGTTGGTTCAGTTTCAGATTTAATGAGCCTTCATTGCATTACATTGTTTTGATAGGCATTTTTATCGCGATGCGTCGGATTTTATAGCCAGTTGAGAGTGCAAATAGTGCACGAAGTAGAGGAATTCCCAAATGTTAATCGATCGATAGTTTGCAGCTGAACCGCGCTGCCACCTGCTCAACGTCGCTGATTCCCGTCGACAAGTCCGTCATCCCCTCAGGTATGACGGTTAGACAGTGGCGAGAGAGCACGGCTTCATAAGAGAGCGCAGAGATGGGCTGCCTGACATTCCGCCGAAATTGCAGGTCGTCTGATCTACGCCGGCACCGGGCCAGTGACGCGCGATTTCGACGACGTTCGCCGCTTTGGCTATGCGGCAAGGGACGCGCTCAAGCTGTGAGTGCACCACTATTATCGGGTTATGGCCTGTGGTTATGGCCGTCCATAAACTCGGGGGTGGTTAAGAAAGATTGTGCTAATAAGGGATCCTTAACGTGCATTCCTCCCTTGATCCATTCCCAAATCGATTAGCACTTAGGTAACTTATTCGTTAACTCATCTTTCCGTAGTCCTCTTTTCGACCAGGAGAAGTCGAAAATATATTGGATGGGAATTTTTTGTGGAACTTACACTGGTGAGGTCACCACGAACCTTCTCCTTCCACGTTCCATTTTGCCCCGCAAAATGCCGTCATTCCTTATCCTAATCCTTTCTCTGGAAAATTACAGTGACGTGCGGTTGCTGCCTGATTAATGTGATAGTACGTTGGGCGTAAACTAAATGGCGCTTCTAACCGCCCTGTCCCTCATCCATGCGGTCGTCTATCGCATACATAGGTAAAAAATGACGAATTTACTCCGCAAATATCATGTCAAGAATGCTGCCAGGCGAAAATTTTCAGTTTTGCAGCTAAAAATAGCGAACTTTTGTGATAAGCACTCTGTAATTTCTACATTTTTGACTGTGGAACGCTCTGTAGGCAGAAAGAAACGCGAGCTCTGTCCATGTATGGTCTATGAAATTGAGGGATGAGTGCACATCCTCTTGGCTTTATTGTGCGTACACAAACGATTTGTGTGTTTTTAGTGCTGCAACGTCCTTAGACTCGTCCATCGTTGACACTTGCTGTCGGTGAAAGGAAAATACCACCGCTCCAAAGCGATAACATCCGACGGGATTCTCTCCCAATTTGTGACACATTGGTCCGTTGACTTCTGTGTCCATCTACGACAATCAGCGAGACAGCCGTCATGTCATTATCTGAGTGTCTATTTGCAAGGCAATGTTACGGGGTGTTTAGTATTCCAAACTCCTCCAATAATCCGTCGCATATTAGTTGTCGTTGAAAGAAGATAACAGTTCGCAAGAGATTTGGCAGACGAAATTGTCATTTCGGACGCAAAAAGAATGCTATTGGCTCTCGTTTTTATGAGATGCAGAGAGGGGTCTCACGTGATGATCTTTCCGCTCACATTCCATTGGTGGCCGAGAAGAATTCCAATCAGTAGGGAACGACTCATGGATCGTCTTTCGTCTGTGCGCACCACTGATTCATTCTCTCTCGCTCATCATAGACGACCGGTCGAGTGCGAGGACAGACAAAAGTCGTTCCCTACCAATCAGCCACAATGATAACATCGTAATGGGGATGAAGTCATTCCTCGACAGGTCAAAACGGACAGCGAGTGTTCGCATGACGCGACGTCCACTCATGATCTATGATGAGACGCGATTACACCTGAGAATGCAATGGGGGTTTGCTCCGGTGGTTCGCAAGTTGTGAAGTACACGGTGTACTACTCACCAAGACGTTTCTGATCTATGATGAGACAACATGGCGTCAGGATTGATAATCTGAATAAGAATTACAGGGGTTAACTCTCTGCTTCTGACAAAAATGCACCGATCACGATGATATAATCACTCCGAATTAGCCAGAAATGCTGACCATTTGTTGTTTATGTTTCGCGTAAACTCATCCAATGATCAGTGTGTTAGTCACGATTAGTGTCCAATCGCCGTGTGCAACCACTGTACCACCCTCCATTCTCACTACAAATGACAATTCGAAGGGATTAAAGCTTCTATTCTAATCATCCGTCTTTCCCCTCATTATCATGACAAAAGGTAATCATGTGATTAGTCTGGCGGCAGCCTGATTCAATTTGGAAAGCGCCCGACTCCATGTACTATCGAGGGGAGATAAAAGTCTTTGTCTACCGTGGACCTCCATCCCTCACTATGTCACGTACGAACCATCATCTGTGAGGGATTCATAAATGGCCGGGAGAACAAAGTTATTGCCATTTTATTTTCATTTCGGAACCTTTTTTTAAATTAGCCCAAAAAGCGATCTCTGCGCTGTGCATAAGATGCAACAGTGCATTTTGCCCACTTGACACTTGTTTACGCCCCGATGAACGGGGCAGAAGGACGGTAAACTGATATCTTTCCTCTTACTATCAGTTCCTTGACGGGGGTGACAGTTACATAAACAACATCTAGACACACAACAACAGGCCCATTATAAACGGTTGTCATTGAGTGATAGAGATGTCTCAAAACGAACTAGTTATCCATTTTCCTTTGTGTAGGCCATCACCTCACAGGATCGCATTATGCCCAAGCTGCTTGAAGTGGTGTTCATTAGTCACCCACTATGTTGTACGCACGGTTGCTGAACTGATATGCGATGCTGATTTATTGTCTCCATTCATTGATAACAGTGGTAGGATGAATGGAAGGGCACATGAGGGAGATGAGCTGACAGCTCTTGTCACTCAACTTCAATCTATGGAATGTGCGGACGGGCACTATACGATCGGCGAATTGGAGCCTATGGTCTTTTGGACTGGGGACATTCCCGAGAAATGTGCGATATAGTCACGGAAATGCAAACTACTTCGTTTTGTGCAGGATCAAACAATATATAATGCTTCGTATGATGTTTGATCCAGTATGAAAGTACGAAAATATTTTGTAGCGGTGTGACTTCCTCCTTTAGCGAGGGCAAAGGGCGATAATCAAGGTTCTCCTATCGGTAATACCTTTTCCAACGGACAATCTTCGTTCACTGCGGGAGATTATTTATGTCGAACGAGGAACAAATTCATGGATTTGCTCAAAGACGCAAAGAATACACGTTTGGTCACGATAGGAGAACCACAGTGATCAGGCCAGCTTGGTGTGGTCTTATTCTTACTTCGCTGCCTGCTACGAGGCGTTTTCGGCGCACTTTTGGCCAATATCACCCTCAAACCCTGATAAGCGTTTATGCATTCGAGGCACAAATCGTTCATCGATGGTCGTTTACAAGCCTTCATTATGGGGTGTTCGCACATTTTGAATGACGCACAAACCACAATAACAAACATTCCACGACACTCGAAGCATTGTAAAATACGCTATTTTACGGAATGTGATAGGAACTTCAAATCATGCCTCGCTTTCATATTTGGGGGTTCTCTAGCATCTCCTAAATCAACGCATCACTTTTAGAGGCGGCGGCTTTTCTTTAACAATTAACAACGCTATTACGAGTTCTCACTGAATTAGAGTCCATTGTACATGATGCACGCAAAGATTACTCTCGGTCGGTTCCCATTACTGACCACAATCTTTTGCAGGGCGATCAATGCCGGCGTCACCTCACCACTGCTCATTACGCTGCCGCACAAGAACTATCCACAGGTACGGTATTAGATTTTCTAATTTGAAAGTAACAAACTACATATTATTGTGCGAAAATTGTCCGGAACTATAACTGGGTGTGAAATATCGCAGGTGATTCACATATAGGCCTGGTTTGCACTTGCATTGATGAAAAGAGTGCTAATTGCTTCAGGTTGTTAAAGCCCTGACGAATAATGTGCAAAATAAATTTTAAAAATATTTATTTAATTGCAGGCCGAGCTGGTGGCGGCTCTGGGCGCCCTGCAGCCTGCGTACATCCCCTTCAACGTACGCGATGAGAGCGAGGAGAACCAACGGAAGAGGATCAGTGCACTGGGAATACTCTCGGTACAGTTCAACGGTTTCATAACAAGTCTAGAATCCCCCTTCCCCCGAGGGATTGCATAAATTTTGTTCGTAGTTGACGAGACGCACTGAATTCTAGACAAATAAATCTCCCTTTACGGGTCCTTTAACAATATTTACTATCTATCGTAAATAAAATATGTTAGTTCTATAGAATTGAAGTTTATGATATAATTTAAGAATAATATGCTTTTCCTACTCGCGATCAGCTTATAATCTTGATCACGTTTCAAAAATGCATGCGAAATTTCGAATGAGTAGATTCAGACGTGCGATGGCGGTGATTACTGTAGTTGATACAGTATTATTCTCGACTGAATTGTGTCGATTCAGATGAACGAGAGCAATTCTCGTCTGTTCGACTACGTAGAGGCACTGGACGAGGCATTCACGGTGACCCGCGATGTGGGAGAGACGGGACCGGAGAGGATGGCACCACCCAGGGTGGCCGAGTACATTGAGGTTGGTACTAGGGTTTCTTCAGAATTTCGTTGTTTCATTGGGAATTTCAATATGTCCTGCAGCTACTCATCCGCTCTCTGAGAAGACCATCAATAGTAAAATTGCATTTCTCATTCGTCTAACCTCCGCGGAAATGTTGTCTCTACGAGCGATAGACGACCGCTCCGAGTGGATTAGATGAATGAGAATTGTACTTTGCTATTGATTTAGAACCCCTAGATAGTACTAGGGTTTCTAATTCAGCAGGTCGCTGGAGTCATGCTGATATGCAAAATGATCGCCGAAAATGAGTGTTTGCCCTTGCAGGCGGCGTTCGCGAACTCGTCCGTCGTCAAGATCTCCATTACTTCTGATCAAGATGCCATTCTGAAGGAATACCCACTGATGGCTGCCGTCAACAGAGCAGCCAACGGACAGGAGCGTCACCAGGTGAGCAACATGTGGTTTCAGACATAATGCACGAACAGATTATTGCCCAGGTGAATAACCTTGCCTGGAGAATATTGCGGTGACTTTATTACTGTAGGTAAAATATTATGGTTTGGAAAAATAAAGGTGCCCCAGCTCCTGTTGAATCTATGTTCGGATGATTTAATTTAATCGAATGCAAACGTGCAAATTAATCGGGCATCATTACTGTTTGACTCTATTTCTTACACCTATGAAATGGTATTGATCGTTATTGGCGACTTTTTGAAAGATCCCAAAATCCAGGCTCGTCATATTCGCTTCGAGTACGTGGGAGAGGGACCGGTGGAGGCGACTTATTTCATGGTAAGCCTTACAATTACTATGCTCACATTAGATTAGCCTATGAGACGTTTTCTCAGAAAGCTGAACAATGTTGTTCTTTGCCTTGGCACAACGGCCAAAAGGCGATTCTGTCGATTTTGCCTAAAAGTTGGTCAAAGTTAGTTTCGAGGATGGCGAACAAAACTGCGCTTGCAGAATTTCGATAAGTAACGTCATTATCGAGTTATGACGTCACCAACTTGACAACTGCCAATAATCAACTTTCGCAAATCGAATTTTTAACCCAACACATAGCACATTTTATTAATCCTTATCAAAAAATCATCAGAAACTAATCTTATCAGAAACTTATCAGAAACTTTCAGTTCAACACTTTGCGATATGTCCTCACTGATTCGAGTTAATGTCAAAAATCATGTTTTTTCTTCACTTTTTAATTTTTTTCTCGAAAATTTGTTGATCAAGTACCAAATTAAAATAATTCTAAATGACCGCCAGAATTCCTGCTACAAGATAGATTACTTTCAAATATCGATTTCTGTCTCCCCTAACCTCGAAAAGTTCACTTTTATGTGTGCAACTTGCATATTTTGCTGTTCTGCCCACTGTGTTTTGATGGGCAAGTGGTGAGAAGTATAAGACATGGCGAGAAATTATCAGATCTATTCAAGAAAAAATAGGTTTGCACGATTGAGGATTCGAGCCCAGCACTTGTTAACGCCAATAGTTGCACTTCTACTCCACTTGGCCAAGTAAACATAATGGGCAGAGCAGCAAAATATGCAAGTTGCACACATAAAAGTTAACTTTTCGAGGTTAGGGGAGACAGGAATCGATATTTGAAAGTTATCTATCTTGTAACAGGAATTCTGGCGGTCATTTTGAATCATTTTAATTTGGTACTTGATCAACAAATTCTCGAGAAAAAATTATAAAGCGAGGAAAAAACATGATTTTTGACATTAACTCGAATCAGTGAGGGCAAATCGCAAAATATTGAACTGAAAGTTTCTTATTATTTGATGAGGATTAATAAAATGTGCTATGTGTTGGGTTAAAAATTCGATTTACAAAAGTTGACTATTGGCAGTTGTCAAGTTCATGACGTCATAACTCGATAATGATGTCACTTATCAAAATTCTGGAAGCGCAGTTTTGTTCGACATCCTCGAAAGTATCTTTGACCAACTTTTATGCAAAATCGGCGAAATCGCCTTTTGGCCGCTGTGCCAAGCATTGTTCAACCTTCTCAGATAACGTCTCCTATACCGTTGTTACAGTACCCTCTGTTCATGTGGACAAGGGTGTTACAGTAGAAATTTACTTGCAAATAACTTAGTTTACCACAATCGTGTCAATAGGTAGCGGCTATTGAAGCTACAGTATACATTTCTTTTTTACAGCATCTCAGTTCACGTTACAGTACCCTTTAATCCTACGGTACTCTTGCGTTCAGGTGGGCAAGGGCGTCACGCTTGACACTGGCGGATGCGACCTCAAGATCGGCGGAGCCATGCATGGAATGTGCAGGGTTTGTTGGCCTTTCTTCCATTACTTGTGTTTCGAAGTGATTCACTTTACAAAAATTACAGTTCTATCAAAAAAGCACAAGAAAAGGTGATTTTTCGCCCTAAGTATGAAAAATCAGCCTGTTAATATTTTTTAAAATATTGAACTGAATTATTCAGGATAAGTACGGAGCGGCAGTCGTCGCCGGATTCTTCAAGACTCTCGACAAGCTGAAGCCGAAGGGAATCAAGGTGGATGATTTTCGCATGACATTTTATAGAGGCTATCGTTTTCGTTTCCGCTGCGACGGCGTAATTTTATCAATGAAATTATTTTGATTATTGCATTTATGCATGATCATGTAGTGACTAAATGTACTTAAGGCACTGACGTTTTATCTATTTATTTCATTTTTTCTAATTTCAGGTGATCGGACAATTGGGAGTCGTGCGAAACAGCATCGGCAGCAACGCGTACACTTGCGATGAGGTTCGCTTATTTGAGCATTCTGAACAATTATTATGATCGTACCTGTGCAGACTTTCACGAAGAGTTCGCCACAATAGTAGAGGGTTTTTTGGAACAAAATTAGGTGTGACCGGCTTTCTATTTGCAATAAGATTTAGTGGACAGTGTACGAAAATGTTGGGGTGAATATGTCCATGTTTCGTAGTAGAAATGAACTATTTTTGTTGTGATCGCCTTTGTTTCAAACATAGCAAATCACTGGGATACCGGATTAATTGAGTTTTAGTGGCAGGGAATAATTGGTGTACTCTTTCCTAACCTTACTTTATGATTCCAGATCATCACATCACGCTCCGGAAAGCGCATCCACATCTACAACACTGACGCTGAAGGTTTAATTTCTTACGATTCTTAGTTTGCTTTTTTTCCGGTTCCTTCCAATCTCACTGTCTGAAATGCACAAATATTCAGAAAGACCTGACTTTTCATTATGAGCCTGATATTTGCATCATAAATGGAAAAATAATCTCTTTAAATGGGCTATCGCAAAAAAAGGGTTGATTTGGCTTTGGATAAGCCATGAAAGGAAGCGAAATATCAAGAAAGAAACGATTTGGCTTTCATACTTTTTTATAAACATATTTCTCTGGAATCTAAAGGCAAATCGCGC